>CAJNYU010000915.1:0-13930 GCA_905331475.1 Rotaria socialis | reverse complement strand
GGGGGAACACATGGTTTTCGAGAATCAATATGAGAGGGGGTAAGAAATTATAATTTTGCTTTGGATGAATGAATCATGATATAAATTTACAAGATCGTAAAATCAATTGTATATCCTGCGAACATTCCTTTAGTAAAAAAATTGAATTATACAATTAAGCACATTTGTGAATAAAATTATTTATTTTTGAAATATATTTTAAATAGAAAAGAAAATTCAAACAACAAACATGGTATCATTATTTTTAATTCTTGAACTAATTAGTGTACAATTATGCTAGCGAAAAAATTCATATAAATATAATAACACTTGAACAATTCCTCTTAAAAAAACTATTATTTGAGATCAATTTTACACAAAAACATTCTTAATATACTAATGTCAAGCAAAAAAAGTAAACACAACTACAATAGCCAACAGCATGTTAATGTTACCATAAATGCATCGTGAAAATTTTACTTAGAATGAATAACAAAAGATTTTTAAAAAATCATTAAAAAACGAAATTGATTAAATACTTTACTATCACAAGAAATATAAACTATCCACCACTTGAATTTTAGTTAGAGGGGGTGGAAGGGGTATAAAGTTATAACCTCTGTTTTATACCACATAAATCATCCACCACTTGAATTTTAGTTAGAGGGGGTGGGAGGGGTGAGAACTAAGAATACTGTATCTAGGGTTTTACAGTTTTGATTGGCTCGGCTGACGGCAGTTGCAGAATGCCTGCCAAACAGAATTTAGAATTTTGTAGACTTTTGTATTTTTTACAAGGAAAGGCGTACATTATGCATAATAAAGTTATAGAGAATTCTATTATATGAAGAAGAATGTGTATAAAATGAGGTAAAGTGATGATTGAATGAAATAATTCTAATACGATTCGTTTATATTTTGAACAGCTCACACGTAAACGGGTAACGTTCATCGAGAGTCGATTCGATTTACCTTAGATAAATGGAATGATCTAAAAATTAAAATTAACCTGGCTACATCTCTCTGTGTGTATCACAGTAAGTATATGATATTTATAGCACAAAGGACCGTATATAAGACCTATAGAATCAAAGATGTGCCCCAAAGGAGTCAAAGCTCCCACGAATGATAATAAACTCTATATAAAAAGCGTTTCCCCAGAAACCAAAATTCCTTTGAAAACTTTCTCGGAAGCTTAAAGCGTGTCGTCGGCAGCCTATCGGTTTTCGACAACTTTTTTTTCGGTAACCTTTTTGGATTTCTGGTGATCGAAAACGTTGAAAGCGTATGCCAGAATACTAGTTTGGTTTCCGAACAAATCTCGAAAGCCCTTCCAGATTTCCAAATTATTACAAACCTATGAGTTTCCGAGAAAATTTGAGTCCATCCGGTTTATCGTTTCGGTGGGAAACGATAGAAAAAAGCTTCAAAATTTTCCGATCGCTATACGTCTACGTCTTTTCTATAAGTCTTAATTTTCTATATATCTATGTGTATCTCCAAATCTGTACATCTAAATCTTTACGTCTTAAACCTTACGGTTTAATCTCTAATCTACTGCGTCTTAATCTATATGTTCTAATCTATACGTGCTAACCTATACATTTGAATCTAGTACGTCTTAATATAATACGTCGTAATCTATACATCCTACACTAGGGGTGGACCAATTTTTTTAACGGAACTTAATTAATGACATTAATTAATGACTTCCATTAGCCATTAATCTTAATGGTTAATGTTTTATGAGAAAAACTTAATTGATTAATATTAATGGCCCACCCCTATCCTACACTGTAAAAAGAACCGTAGAATAATAAACGAAAAAAGGGTTGATAATTCACATAAACGTTCTCATATAACCTTCGAGACTCGATCTAAAAAAGGGTTGATTGAAATACTATACCCATGAGCCCCTCTCAGAAACGCTATTGAAAAGCGTTTATGGACATCATGAATGGTCGCCAGCGTTTGTGAGAGGGTATATGAAACCGATTATGGACCTCATCAACCGCTCCAAGGGTTTATGATAAGGTTGATGAAGGCGATTATGGACCTCCAGTATCGTTTTCAGTGAGAATATTAGGATAAATAGAGTGATTCAAGAGTACAATGAACTACTTCGAGGGGTCGGAGAATAACTAAATACTTTGTTTTTTCACCTTGGTTGATGATTGACAAATGTCTACAAAGAGAGACATGCTGAATAATTTGTAGTTTTTATAATTATACAGTGCGATGCATAATTATAAGACCGCTTGTTTTCAAAGTGCACTAAATAAAATGAGCGATATTTTTAGCGATTTCACATAGATGATTCATAAGAATAGCGCTGTATAATTTTCAAGCGGGAGTCTTTTTATTTTCCTATATATCTAGAATTACCTCCATTTTGGTGGTGCATAAATATAAGACCACACGAAAAAAAAGTACAAAAACACCAAAGAAAAAAATATCAATATTTGGTCTTGGCTCCATTTAGCTTAATAAGTTCAAATATTCTTTCAAGCATCGATTCGACTTGAGCCCGGAGTTGTTCGATGCTGATTTCTTCCCAAGATTTCAGAATGGCAGTTTTTAACTGTTCTTCTGTTCTAAATTGTTTACCTCCTGCACAGACCTTCCTTGCTAGTATTCCTCAAAGATTTTCTTCGATTTAAACCAGGCGAGATTGACTTTTGCTCGATGAATTGGTGCATTATCCTGTTGGAAGATCCAATCAGACCCACCCATACAGCTACCGATATCAATGAGATGCTTTTTCAACACCTCTCGATATCCTTTTGCGTTCATTCGACCGTCCACAAAACATATTGAACTTTTACTACCCCAACCAAACGACGCCCAATTCATAACGCTACCACCACCTAGAGGACGAGTTGAAAAAATCTCTTCCTCTTTACGGAGATCATGCCAGCAGTAAGAAAAACCATCAGGACCATCCAAATTATTTTTTTTCATCTTTTTCAAGATGTTTGACCTTTTTATAACTCGATTGATTGCCCATCGTGACATTTTTAAGCATAAATCGTTAACGATATTGGTACAATATATTGTTTTGTTGCTGGCGGTTCTAATAATTTCTTTCACTTTCTGTTAGTTGTATTTCTCTGGGCATGTTATAGCTTAAATCTCAGTGCTATCCTGTGTGTTAATTTTATTCAAAGTCACTGATGATTCACTTAGTATTAAAAACCAATCATGTGGTCTTATATTTATCCACCACCAAAATAGAGGTAATTCTAGATATATAGGAAAATAAAAAGACTCCCGCTTGAAAATGTTATAGCGTTATTCTTATATCTCATCTATGTGAAATCACTAAAAATATGGCTCATTTCACTTAGTTTGATTTGAGAACAAGTGGTCTTATAATTATGCACCGCACTGTATTAAGCGAAGTGGCTAACGATAAAACTGTTATTTTGTTTTGCCTGAGGTTGTATTTGTACCGCATCGACATTTGATCAGTGCGTTGTTTGACATATAATCAACAATGAGCTCATAGTCAACATCTTCTTTAAGTTTAATATGTTGCTGGTTGTAATCTTCTTTTATTTTCTCACGCCATTGATCGAGTAAATGAATTATGTGCTGTTTTTGCTCATCAGTGATTGTTAAAGTAACAGCTGAAGATGAAGATATATTTATTGGTGACTGAGTCGACGAATTTGAAGAACAAATAAGAGTTTCAGCTGTCAAAATAATTGATGATGTATTATTTATTGCAACGATATTTGGAGATATTTTCGATGATTCTTTTCTAAGTTAATTTCGTTTTTTTGCTAAATACATTTTTTAGCAGATTCATTTTGCTCCTGATGACAGGTAAAACAGCAAATGAATTATTATTCAATTTAACACATCATTTCTTTTTTAAATCGAGTAAATCATCTGAGTCGAACGATAAAATTTTAAAAGGATCTTCACAACCGAGAAAAAATTATGCATCAGTAATTTCTTGAAATTGAAAAAGAATAGTCAGTTTTTCGCTAGAAAAAATCTCACAAATTCAAAAAATTCATCATTTTCAAATTCAAAAACATTATTAGGCAAACTAGAACTTCGGTAGGACATATTCGGCATTGTTCAATAAAAATAAAAAGTAAATTTGAAGAAAATCAAATAAACAGTAAGGCAATGTTCGTTGAAGAAAACGGAGATAGAAATGAACACGAACGAAAATGTGTCTTTCGGTCAGTTATATGAGAAAGAGAACAGATAATAAGAGATATGAGACAGTCAAGTTCTAGATATCTAGGTTGAACGACAACTATGTGTAGTAGTTACTATTCGATCATGTTTCATTCATCTATACGATTTTTTTCATGAATCTATGGCTACTGTATGAAATAACGAATATAAAAAACTTGATCTTGGTGGAAAATGTCGAAAAGGAAAATGTCGAAAGAGAAAAATGGCGAAAGAAAATAGAAAAAGGAAAATGTCGAAGAGGAAAACATCGAAAAGGAAAATGTCGAAAGTAGAAGTAATTTATGAGAAAGAGATGTAGATGAAAATTTGAAAAGAAAAATGTCGGAACGACGAATTCATAGGCTTGATCCATAATGAATACTGTTTTAATAATAATAAAAAAGAAGAGAGAGAATAGACAATATAATAAAATGTTTTTTTGTTCTTTCCAATTAATAATGGTAAACCTGATCGTAATAGTTTTGCTTCTAATTGATCAGGATTTGCAGAATGACTACGATTACCATTGATACATATAAGTTCGTCAGTAGTGTTTGTATGAATATAAACACCGCACTCTGATTCACTACACATCCAGTATATTGTTGATTTTGTCGTTTTATTGCATCTGAAAACGTAATTTTTAAATATTAGTAATCATTTGCCTTTGATTGATATCGAAAACGTTATTTCACATTGTAGATTGTTAAGTGAGCATTTTTCAGGCGTCGAGTTCGAGATCATTTTGAATATATATATTTCTTTCCACAAAATTTTCTTTATTCAATGTAAAATACAATATGCCGGACGAAGAGAAACCAATGAAAACAAAAAAAAATCAATTTTACAGCTAGCCTCTTTCAATATATTCCACATTTTTCTCTTTCACAATCTATTGGATATTTTTATTTCTGTGTTTCGACGTTTTCCTCTTCGATATTTTCCTTTTCGATGTTTTCCTTTTCGACATTTTCCACCAACCCCAAAAAATTTCAGTTGCTTTACAATTAAAACCTCCAGCAACTAACTAACCGTCAAACGAGTACAATTTTTGCGGTAAATTTAATAGAAATTAAGTAAAACTAAAAGAACATTGGATATTTTTCTCTGATGTCTAATACATTGGACAAGTTGATAAATGTAGTCTGTATATCGATTTCCGATAATTTCTGGTGATTTCTAGCACTAGAAACCAGTTTGTTCCCCCTTTATCTGAAGGGTTTATTATTCAATTATTTTGTTTTCAACAGAGTATAAAAAGTAATATAGCTTATACGTCTCTCATAAGAGAATCTCGGATACATGGAATAAAAGTGAAAATCACAAGCAACAAAATATGGCAAAGAAGATGTGTTCAACGCCATTTATCATTAATTGACTTTTGCATAGGCAGAGTTTTGTCTACTGTTTGCCTACGATTCGAGAGTGGCCACCCATATCCGGTTTTCACTTTTTTAGTGCCTGGGAATAAACGATGTTCGATTGCATTCATCTGTACTTCCCACATAGGTTGATAGTGCTCCAAGACAAAAGGTGTCCATTCAGTGATGATTTGATCAGGTGTTCCCTCCATAAGCAAAGCATTGTCATAGTGCCAACTAGAATCCGCCTTTTTCATGAAATCCAAAACAGTTCGAAGACGTCCTAAAAGGTTCATTTTCTGTGCCTTCTCTGGTTTGTAGTTTACTCCGATAAGATAGTATGAGCTGCGTATAATATGAACTCTCTTGGGCTTGACTGGAAGCAAACTTTCAAAGCAGCAACTAAGTAAGCATAAGATTTCAACTTGGAAGAGAAATGGTCGTATATTGAAAACTAGAATGAGAGTACCATTCTTTTGAAGGTTAGTGAGTGCCGTCAATAGTTGAGAATAACGTAAAACTCGTCGACTACGTGAGCAAGCAGGCTGATCGTCATCGCTATTTTCATTGATCTCAGGGGATCTGAAAATACACCCGGCGATACATAGATCAAACTGAGGCTCGATTCCTTGATAAACACCGTCTTGACACCAAATCGTCTCCGGATTCTTGGTCACATCTTCGTATAAATATCGATATCTTCCTGGTGCATCAAATACCATATGAAATCCACCCAAGTCTGGAGGCAAAGTGATGCCTAGACCCGTACAAGAAGGATTATTCTCGATAATCCATCGTGAGAAGCCACCTGGTGCACAGCCCAAATCGAGGAAGTGCTTGATTCGATCCTGGCTAACGAGACAAATATTGTTATTCGATTCGATTTCCTCCATGGCCATTATGAAAGTATTGAGATGAAATTCTGAAGGCGCTTTACCACAAGTAATCCTGCGTTTCGTAAAATGTTCTTCAGTGTTTGGATCCTCTTTATAAATGTTTCTGATGTGGTAAAGTCGTCTCAGGACGACTGAATTATTGTATAGATGTCTGTGAAAGAAATCGAATTTTACCAGGTCAACTTCGTTGATCAGTGGCGTGGAATTTATTACAGAAGCACATTTTTGTAACGATTCAACATTTCGACGGTGTGGAGGGATGTAAACGGGTGTACTGGAAGCCATCTTTAATAATATGATTTTTGTTTTGATTTAATATTACGATGACACTTCAATGATAAAATATCCTTTTATAGACTGATAATAAGTTTGAAGTTTTCTTCGATTGCATTTGTTATATTATGCGTTTATAATTAGTTATAGGCGTCCAAAGACTCGGAAGAAACATCAGTACTATGATATGTAGCATTGTAATAAAACAACAAAATGAGATGCTAGATATACACAAACTCTATGATGACATACTGCTGATAAGATATCTATTTCGCTTGCTTCATTACGGCGTTCTATGATCATCACAAAGGTTTAGCAGAAGTGCAATAAAAAACAAGAAAAACATCTGGAGAAGTCTTGATAATGTGACTATTAGTAAGTGGGGTTTTAAGCTGTGTTAAACACTCAAAATAGTTAGAATTAAAGCTCAGGATGACTTGATTCGGCTGCTGCTCAACGATTCTTATCACATTTCACAATAATCTAATATATAATCTCCAATACAAAATGAATCCAATCTCTAGAAAATTCAACTACATTAGGAAATGGATTGAAATGTTTCGATATGTTCGTGGTGGGCTTTCTGGACGTCTACAGCACTACTATAAATATTGACTTAGAAGGAGTGAGAAAATTCTTATACCTATTTCAAATGCTTTGGAGTACTTTTCTCTTGATATTAATAACCTATATTACCATAATAATTCAGTGCAAATACCACAATTAGAAAAATGATAGAGATGAAAGTACTCAAATTTCTTGAATCTCCCTTGTTATGGATCTGTGTCTTCAAAAATCAGCAACCATATTGATATAAATAGAAATAATCAAATGTTATCTATCCATTGTTGAAGTATTGTCAATATTAAATATAATTCGATATTATCAAAAGTTAAATCACTATTGAAACTTTGAAAAGTTATTTGTCTCTTGTTTTTTATTTAGCTTCCGATGGATACGATCATAACGGTGAATTACAATTCAGTTCTGCAAAAAGTAATTTAATAATTTGTTTTGCTCTATATTAAAATATATTTGATGGAAAGCTTCCTCTATATTCTTGTTGAATTAGAAATCTCCATTGATTTCTAGCAGTACAGATGCTTGCTCTAGAGACCCGTATGTATGACTATACATCCTATCATGGATATTCAAGAAAAGCACTCTGATTACATATACAACCCCAAACAACCTAATCATCGATAGATATTTGTCAGTCATGTGAAAGTCGAATTCAAATCTGAAGACATTGCAAGTCTGAATACTACTAACGATTTTGCATTACTAAGATAATCAAGTGTACATCTATAGTACTGTATCAAACAATAATGACTGTTCGGTCTTGTTTCGATAATGTTAAGAATGATAACGGAAAAGTAAACGCAGTGTAGCTGTACGCTGATTAAGTATTACCATGTCCAGGCCGAACTCGTACGACGGGAAACCGCAGGGAAACACCGAAGATATTCCCCTGAATACTGCTTCCGATTCCCGTGATTTCCAGTGTTTTTCTGCAGGATATGGTGGCTTTCCCTGCATTTTCCTACCGGTTCCCGCAGTATCCGTTCTCCGGAATCATTGACCTGGGGCATCCTCTTCGATATCATCACATTTATAACTAAATCTCTAGAAAATTATTTCAAGGTATTTTGTTAAAATGGTAGCTTCCTTTGAAGTCATTGGTCTTATCAAAAGGTTGATCCTGGTTCTTGTGCTAGTTTATTTCGAATGGCAATATCATTTTAATCACTAACGCTGTTTCGTTTGACTGAACTCAGACAATATCAAACGAAATTATTGATCATGTGCGAATTGTTTATAAGATATTGCGATAGTTGACGACTTGTGAATGGAAGCACGTCCTCGGCAGTTGATGATGATGATGACATAACACGAGGATCAAGAATCGAATGCAGATGATCAATCGGTAGGATTAATGTTTGATCCGAAAAATGAAGTTTTATCAATTTTAAACGTTTATCCCATGTAATTAGATTATGACGATACATGTAATCAATAGTACTATGGTAGCGTTTAAAAAAGCTTGCTTTTGCTTCTGAGGGTAAGTATGCACCGAATTGAGCGTCTCTGTTGGTTACCGGTGGTGGTGTTGCTGCTCTGATTCTAGTCGCTTGAGCTATTGGTTGCGTATCACGAAGATATTGTTCGTTCAATGAATGAGTGCTATAACCGATGTTTTGCGATGCAATTTTAAACGATCGAATTATTGAAACCGGAAGATGTATGAAATGATCATTGTAATACAACAGCCAGTTATCGGATTTATCTTCTTTGATTTGTCCATAGTTAGTTAGAATATAAATCACATCTAATCGTTGAAATTGATTTTGCCGAATCCATTGGCTATGCTTCTGTGTAAAGTACAATTGGGAGCCATCATAAGCATTTTCCAATAGAAATATATCATTGTAATTATCATGTCTGGCGCCGTCCTGTTCAATGATTAGATCAACATAACGACAAACAAGATCGATCTTCTGTTTTGATGACAGATTTACAGTTTGCAAGTTTGATGCTACAGTCGAGTGTGCCATCGTTGTAGTAACGTCAGGCACTTTCAGAGAGTAGGCATGACCCATAAAAAGAAAATTGTCGCCAGAGATGACACCACCATTGGCTAGTAGTGCGTCAATTATGTAATATCGATCGAAATCATGAGCAAATATTTGACGATACCACGAGGACGGTATGGTAAGCAGTTGATTAGCTTTGTCTAGAAATTCCAGTTCAATACGTTTATTTTTTTCATCAACATAGATACGGCTAATGTGAAAAGAGAGCATTTGACGTTTGGCAATTCGTTCTGGTGAATCGTTTTTTTTGTCGAGAAGAATATCGGGTTCAACGTAACGATAGGCATATGCTCCCGTATCGATATCATAACGAACACGTCCATTCCGAAAAAGATAATTAGCTATGGCCCGTACATCATCAGTGGGTGCCATGTATTCCCACGGAATATACAACGATTCCATACTATTACCATCAAATAATTTGACACAGGTCTCACGAGATTGTGAATCAAGCTGAGCACCATACACAATTGATTGAAGCCATATTAATTCATTTCTGTCCGATGGAACTGTCTGAGTACTAAAGACCATCTGTCCAGACGAATCGTTGACATATTTGTATTTGAGCAGAATTGAAGCAATATCAGGCATCGTGGCGACTTCATATTCGTTTATTTTATTGCTTTTATTTACCTTGGTTTCGATGTAAGCATTGACATCAGCGTGATTGATAAATATTTGTTGAGCTTGGTCGTTCTCACCGCCAGGCATAATCACAATATCGTTCTGTTCTGTTACAGTTATCAAGTGTTGTTGGTTTAATTTATCAAGCCATTTTGCAAGAAGATTTACTTTATTTCTATCAAGAAACACATCACCTGATGACTTCAAGGACGATTTAGATTCGTTGGATGTAAGTTGAGGCTTTTCTGGGGGTAATTTAACATATTTTTTCTTGAAATTCTTTAAGCTCAGCATTTGACGACAATATATAATTATTCAAACTTGTCGTTAGTCTTCAATATGGATAGAATGTGTGATAAAATATGATCAAGTCAATAGCATGTATAACGAGTAATATCTAATACAAAGTTCTGACAAGGCTACTCTAGTGCTATTTTCGTCTGATTCAGTGTTTTGTCGTTTTCGCTGTCGTTGTTTTTCTTTTGAGGGTGTAGAAAAAACCTACATGAGTGTGTACGTCAAAGAGGACGGCTACTCTGAATAAATTTGATCGTGCCACCATAAGTTTCGCTTTTTTCTTTCACTCAACTGTATTTAATAATGAAGCTATACGTGCAAGGTGTATTTTTTGTTTGCCGTTCTCTATTTTCATTCTGTTCTCAGTTGTTGTTGTTGTTGTTGTTGTTACTGTGCTGACGATACAACCTAAATGCAGTGACAAAAACAACTTTTCATCCTCTCATTCCACCACCTTTGCCAATTCTGATTTTTATTAATGATTGGACAATTTGTTTTCTCTTACGGTTCTTGTCCCCTCTCTATAATTATTACTCATGGATGGTAAGAGCATGCTAATGTGGAGACCAGATCGAGTGAATCATTCACGGATACGAATATTTAGTGGCCTTCAGATGTTATTTTTGGTGTGAATATATCTAAGAATCATTATTTCTATATCGGCACAGCTACTCTTCTACGGGTTCTCAATGAAAAAGTTTTTGATGTAAATTAGGAACATATTTCTTATTTACTTACTCCAACATTCCTTTTAATCTTATCTGTATTTTAGTTCGTGATACTGAATAGAGCATCGTTGTATCTACAGCAAAATAAATTAAAATAAGTTAGCAATATCTTTTTCATTGTAAAAATGATTAACAAAACTACAATAGATTGCATTGTTTACAGCTCGATATCTAATTAAAATCTTGTTATCATTTAATATAAAGGTATATATCTTTACTATGAATGTACTTATAATACAAGTCATTGTGAGTCTAACAATTCTATTTGTTTAGAATTATTAGGAAAAAATTGAGCTGATACTTTGCTGTGCTGGGAAAATGTCTAAAGGAAATTGTGTCTCCAGTAATATGGTGATAACCAGTACTTGATACAAATAAAATTAAAGAGTTGAGCGAAGACCTACCATATGACTAAAATTCTATTGTTATGATTGAAGCTACTCCTTTATTTTCGACTGATGTAACTCAAGCAAAATCTTCAATTATTTTATTTATAAACTCAAATAAAAGAAAACATTTATTTAAAGTAAAGCATTCAATATTTAGCTAAAATGCACACAGTACTATAAATACTGTTGAATCGTTATATGGTTTATCATTGACAGTTTCTAAGGAAAAAATGATGCATTAACAATTTTTGTTTTTGATTATCTGTATGTGTCATGTCGATATTAATTTTTTCGATAATTTTACGGCCAACCGTAGATTTAGCTCTTATGAATTTGAGTGAGAATTTTACTCGAAGAGCACTAAAATATTAGAATAATCAATACAAGATGATTTTCACGCAGATATGATCAGAATTCTTCTATGAAAATATATTTCATTGAGATGTTTCACTATCCGCGCTCGATTCTTTCAAATGCCACATGCAAGCAGCTGTACATTAAAATCAAGGATTCGTGTTATTTAGAATAGTTGCCATAGCATACAAGAAAATCAGCAGTGGGCGATGGGACCGATTGCTCAGGAAATGGTCACATTTTCAGCAGAAATGGACCACCCCACATAAAGTCATACGTTTTAAGAAGAAATGGGAAAGAAAGAATATATATATATATATCTTTATGATTCACCTCCTTGAGATATTCCTTTATAGTGAAAACAAAATAAACCTTTCCGGCAGATAATTTATCGATTTTCCCTTGACTTTGTTAGGAGTAAAGTATTTCTTCTGGTTATTGCGCCATTTCACGATCTTACGGGATATTGTTCACCCCTCAGACTATTCATTTGGATGAGCAATTAGAAGATATCGTTTACAACTACGAAGGAAGGATTTATTGGAAAAGGCAGAAAGGGAAAATGTCGAAAATTGAGTATTTTGATAATTTTAAAGAAAGATAAAAGTTTATTTTCTAAATTGATGCGCACATATACGTCGTATCCATGTTCAGTACAAGCCCAATACTTTTTTGATGAGGACGTTTTATTGCATTTGAACAGATATTGGTTAAACACTAGTAATGGTTTACCCTTATTAGTCGTTACGAATGATATTTCACTGCCCATTGCCAACGATTGAAGAGAAGATTATTTGTTAGTTGTTTTCGCTAGACTGATTTATATATATGGTATACGCTAATAATGAACAAGAATAGACTATAGACGAGGAGGCTAACAGATTTAACTTATCCCACTAACAGTCAATACCAACCAAAAAAAAAACATTTCGTTATCTATAGACATCTTTTTCATTCTACGTTTTCCTTTCGGCGTTATTCTTTTCGACGTTTTCACCTTCTGCAATTACCAGTTTCAGCATTTTCCTTTTTTTTCGACATTTTCCTGTTCGACGTTTTTATTTTCTGCCTTTTCCGCCAATTCACGAAGGAATACAATCTTTTATCGACATATATACGTATATATGAACTCCCTATTCATCGATCTGGGAGCAGTGATTGCTGCTGTTATTAGCACAAAAACTAACTATAAAAAAATCGGCCTATTAGAAAGTTTACTCTCATTTCAAACTTTAAAACATAGTAGAATCATAGAAAATATTTGAACCTAGTGAGAGTATATTACATTTTTCTGCTGGGGTGGCATATTTTCAAAAAATATGGTAAATTATAGTTTAGATATTGTTTTCTGTAATTCAGAAAGAAAAATATATTTTTCTTTCTGAATTTTTAAAAGCACGTAGTAGTAGCAGTAAACTAGTAGCATCTTTAAATAGTTCTATTTGATTCTACTCCGAATGGTGCACATATTTATCAATCACTATATATTTTGTGTGTGCTTGTTTACATCGTTTTTGATTAACTATGAAGTTAATTGATTGTTTTTAGTAATGCTAAATAAAATACTCGGAACATATTATCTATAATCGAACTCATCTTCGATTAATAACAATACAGCTTCACAATATTTTAGACTTATACTGCACATACGAAACATGTCCGATATGTGTAAAGTGAACTATAACGATGAAATGATTAATTCTAGTATTTGTCGACGCCTCTTAATTAACAAAGTAATATTCAACTCAATTTTGGCGTAAATAACGAAGGTAGTCGTTGGGAGACAGAAGAAAACTAAAAAGATAACGTCAAAGTATCTTTACAATTATAAAGATAGAATTAAATTCGGTTTTGAAACTTGCTTAGGGGTGGCACTTTAACTTTAAATTGATCGTAAAGTACAGAGTTTAAAGTTGTTTAAAGTCACAGTTAAATGTTTATTTTTTACGTTTTATCTGTTGCAGAGAATCTCATAAGCATGAGTAAATACGCCGGTACAGTAGAAAGTATTAAAATTAGCGTTTAAAGGCGACTTTAAACAACGTTAAACTTTAAAATTTACGGTTAAAGTAAAGTTAAAGTGCCACCCCTAAACTTGCTTATAATATGGTATTTTTTTAGATGTATATGGGTGAAAATATGGAGACCCAGCCACTTTTTGGAAAAGTTTTTTTTCGATCTTTTTTCAGTCGAAATTTTCGGTATGCTGGAGAAAACACTTTTGATGAAAAAAAATGGGTA
>CAJNYU010000913.1:150531-319640 GCA_905331475.1 Rotaria socialis | reverse complement strand
CGTTTGAAATGCACACAAGTCGACTCAGTTTTTGACACTGATTCAGAATATCATATTGATTTTGATCAAATTATACTTTTTCCAATCGAAATCTATCAGATATCACTCACAAAGTACACAAATTCATTCCAGTGAATAATGTTCTTCGGTCTTTTTTGACTCTTTATGCAACTTATTTCTCCAAATTTTTCTAACAGTTCTCTAAACCGCAAAATTCTGTGCAAGATGCACTACATAAAAGTTCCCCAACAAATAATTGGATAATGTAGAATGAGTTTTGTTCAGTTTAATGTGATCTTTCGAACGAGACGTAAACGAAACAATGGAGCTAGCCTTTTTTTCAGTTTTCTAGAGGCCTCTCTTATGTCTCAATGCCTGTAGTTCCGTCAAATTACATCATAAGAGCCTAAAAAGTGTTTCATAATCTCAGTTTCATTTGAGGAATCAAGTGATATAAAAACCATAGTATATGTTAATTCCGAGTATTAAATGAACTTATTGCTGAATGTTCGACAGACTGGCGAAGTCACTCTTATGAAAGTTTTTCGTTAATATATTATAAGAATTGTTTAATAAAATGTTCAATGATATCAGACTTTATTCTTTTGTGTTTTTCATTGAATACATCTAATAAAAACACATGTAGTCACTTGTTTTTTTCTTTTCTTTTCATTGTTAATTGTCTTTTTTCGTCACTTGTTTTTCAGTAAACCATCTGTTTAATAATGACATCAATATTTTACATGTGTAAATCCATGTGTATCGAACGCTTTTTTTTATGATTTTGTTGTGCTGATTAGGCGTATAGTGGACAAAAAAAGAAGTTTAATCAAAAACATTTGCGAGTTCTACTTCAAATACTGGGGATTCGGATCATTATCTAGGAAGATTTAAAGAGGAGAATGATCAACCAGATCATTAATTATTTTAAAGCTCATAGTTAATTTAGATGTAGGTGGACACTGGACTAGACAAACCTAGGGTGTGGGCGTAGACCTTTTACTGAATACAACGACACCCACATCCACACATAGGGGTGACGGCTTAGCATTAGTATTAGGAAAATGCTAATACTCTCTATTATAATTAAAAAATTAATTTAATCCTTTGGTATTAGAGTTAAAAAAATAATTTAATACTTTGGCATCGGCCTTAAATTAAAATTAGTATTAAATTAGTATTATTTAATGCTGATACCTAAGAAAAAAGTGTTAACTATAATACTAATTTAATGCTAATTTTAATTCAATGCTAATGCCAAAGTATTAAATTATTTTTTTAACTCTAATACCAGAGCATTTAATAAATGTTTTAATTCTAATGCAAAGTATTACCATTTTCCTAATACTAATACTAAGGCGGCACACCTACCCACACCATCGTTTACTTTTAGACGACTAGAGGAACTCTTTATGTTCACAAAAATAAAATATCTATCATTATTGACTTTGATTTAACGTATTCGTTGGTTGTCGATTGATATATTCGGATGTAATTATAAGAATAAAAATATGAGTAGAGCTCACTATTTTGAGAAAACAAAAGAATTTCCAACGTCGTTAAGTATGTATATATATATATATATTAAGCAGACGAGCTGTACCAATAAGAGTGTATGTTAACATTTTTCTTGTCGCATTTTATAACTAAAGATCGAATTTATGTGTGAGAGTCGATGTAAATGTGAGTCTGTATATGTGTATTGGTATTGGTATTGGTATTGGTATCACATGAAAAGTTCAGATACAGATATTCTATGACTCGTATTTTCATCTATTCAACCAATAAAAGTAGTATCGATATTCCACATTGTAATAGATATTGCTCATATACAAATACAGGATTGTTTCATATATATATCATGGATATTGGCTAATTGTACTTCTTAAGGATCAAGTGAAATGAATATAAAGAAATATATATGATAAATTAGAAAGAATGAATAATCTCACAAGGTTACGTAGCAACAATAGCTGTATTGTGTTTTACATTTAAAAATGTCAAAATGATTATTCGAAAAAATTTTATTCTAAAAATAATCTTGACATGAGCATTGTCCATTAGGGCGAAAATGATGAATACGATTGGCATCGCGGACAATAATGTGACATTGATGAATAGCAGCAATTAATTTTGTTGCTCAGTCTATAAAAAAAACAATAAGATGACAGAAGCAAAAAAAAGTAAATTTATCACATACGACAATCACTACAAATGTGAAAATTTTTTGTCAGTTGAATTCGTTTGGGCTTTTGGTTGTCGATAAAATGAACTGGTATAGCCAATCGTTCGCTATTTTTTTTAATGTTTTATTTTGGTGAGTACCACATGAGTGGTTTACACCTGCTATGAGTAAACATCGCTCCTGTAGCGTAAAAAAAACCAAATAGTTGAGAAGAAAAACAAAGATCGAGTACACTAGACACAAGGCGAGAAAAAAAAAGAGAAAGACACTATAAGGGTTTAGGAGAAAAAGAATAAGGAGATACAACACATGTTTAACCAGGAGAATCTCAAGACTTATAAACATACTACATGGTCAAATAGAGATAGTATTCCATCATTTAGTAGGCTTTTGATGTTGTTACGTGTTCTTCCTCTACCAAATATTGATTTTCTTTCTTTTGCGAGTGAAGGATTTGTGAAATATTCTTGTAAGTAAACGATTGATAGTTTGTGTTGTAAGAAGTCTTCTAGAACACGAGGATTTGTTCTGAGTATTGCTGATGTCAGTTTATCCCAATGAGTATCTGCAAGTGCCTTAAACGATTTATATTTTGGTAGACTCTCAATTTCGATGTTTGTTGCATCAGACCACTGATGGATTTTACGAAAAATTTGACGATTCATTGCTTCGAGTTGTTTTTGTTTATTTGCGGTCAAAATCGGATAAATGTTAAAAAGCGACTGGTAGTACGGTCTAATGTAAGCATTGAAAAGTCTATAGTTGACTTTCTCACTCGTCATTCGACTAGATGTCAGTCGTTTGAGCACATTCACATTCTTACGTATTTTATCTTTGATATAGTTGATGTGTGTCGTAAAGGACAATTTCGCATCGAGATGAGTACCTAAATATTTAACCTTTTTCAGGTGCTCGATTGTGTATCCATTACATGTTATAGACGGGATTCGAGGGGATACTTGACGATGAAATAAAGTCCAGTACGTCTTCTTTAAGTTGATTTCTTGTTTCCATGTGGTCGAGTATTTTATCAGTCGATTAAGTACATCCGTAATTTGTTCCGCTAATAAGTTAATCATTCCCGACGAAGAAAGCAGAGACGACGGTGAGAATACAATCGATAGATCATCTGCGAAAAGATGCCGCCAGTGAATAATCGTCAATGAGTCAAGTATATCGTAATGATACAAAATAAAAAGTACCGGACCTATGCAACTTCCCTGAGGAACACCTTTGAACAGGAAAAATTCGGGTGATCGTACACCTTTTATTTCGACATATGCGGATCTTCCTGATAAATATTTACGGAGCCAAGCAATTATGTGAGATGGACATTCGAGGCGTCTTAGTTTGATCCAAAGTCCGAAGTACCATAGTTGGTTAAAAGCTGACTTGAAATCTACGAATAAAGCTGCCGCCGCCGTATTTTTTGATAGGCTTTGACCTATTTGATCGATCATTGAGACAAGACGAACGGCCATGTTATGTCCTGGACGAAACCCGCTCTGTTCTTCGGGCAAAATTCCTTGATCGTCCACCCACTTTCTTAAGTGGACTAGGAAACATTTTTCGTAGATTTTTGAGAAACACGGTAGTAATGAAATGGGTCTTGTTTCATCAAGTGTTACGATTCCGGACTTGGTCTTCGTGAGTAAAATCATTTTGGCTATATGCCAGTGAGCAGGAGTTTGGTAAGAAGATGCGAACGTGTTAAACGAGGACAAAATTATTTGAAGATGTCCACTAGGAAGTAGTTTCAATATGTGATTCGACACACCGTCGATACCGGCTGAGTTTTTATTTTTCAAAGACGAAATCGCTTTGCGAATATGATGAAACGTGATACGCGGTGACTGTGGGCGATTGTTGTTCAATTCATCTCTTATTTCCTCGTCGACAACTGCGGCTTCAATTTCAATTGACGTTTCTGTGTTCTGATGCTTTGAGAATTGTTCTTCGTAGAAATCACGAGCTGCAGTACACATTTCCATTGGCAAAGAGACGATGTTATTATTTATGATAAAACCTTCAATCGGCGGGGTACAGATGCTAAAATGTCGTTTCGCTTTTTTCCAAAATGAACGAGTGTCAAGTTCGTTTAAGGATTGACAATAGTTTTGCCAAGATTGCCTTTTATATAAAAATAATTCTTTTCGAATAGTATTACCGAGTGTACGAAGTACGATAGCGAAGTACGGATGACGAAATTTTCGAAATAATTTTAGGCAATATCGTTTTTGTTCAATTAATTCAATGAGGTATGATGGGAGTGATGGTTTATATGATTTCGAAAAGAAAACGAACGTGAGACGTGCAGCAATAAGTGATAGAAAACGTTCATATAGACAAAAAAATTCGATCGAGTTCGTCATAGAAGTTCCTAGTGTGATCCAATACGATGTAGTAAACGTAAGGAAACGATTTAAAAGCGACCAATAGGTGCGTTTCACCGGATGACGGACATGTGAAGAAGACATTTTGAAACTGGGATACCATATGACAGGATAATGATCACTACCAATGGATGGAAGAACAGCGAAAGACGTTGATAACATGTGAGATGGAACAAGAATCAGATCTATAGTTGCATTTGAACGAGTAGAGGTAGAAATGAATTTATTTACTATTTCAAGTGAAAAGTTACAAGAAGATGAATATAACCACGAATAAAGAGAACGACCTTTGTGGTTTTCGACAGATTTTGACCACGATGCATGCTTCGCATTTAAGTCTCCCATAATAATCGTGTTAGAATTACATTGGAATACTTCATCAAATATAAGGAGAGGTAACGGTTCGCAAGGAGGAGAATAACACGCAACAAGTTGAAAGGCTTCATCATTTACTCCTATTTCAAGGACAATTAGGTTTACAATATTAGAAAAACGAGATACACGTTTCACAGGGATTGATTTGTGTACCGCTACGAGAACTCCTCCAAAAGCATTTGACCCTTTTGTTGAAAAAACATTAAGATTAGAGAAATGAGAAGAGAAAAGTTTAATGGTACTGTCTTCGTGATGAGTACCCGTTAAAACAACTATAGGAGAAGAAACAGAATCTATTAACTTAAACACATCTAAGAGGTACATATTTAAACTAGACACATTTAGAAGAAGAAAAGAAATCTCATTTTTTACATTTAGCATAGTGATTGTTTTTTCTCGATGCTTGTTCCATTTTTCGAGTAGAGAATCTAGTGTTGGTGTCGTTGTCCATTCTTGCATTAGTTCTTGAAAGATTTTTAACTCACTTTTAGATAGATCATCAGCAGGAATGAGAAGCGTTTCATTTTGATGTGGTACAAAAGAATTAGCAGTTGAGTTCATTTAATGCTGTATTACTAGCAGTATTTGATTGAGCCACAACGACTATCGTTTTATTATGATCTTCGAGTTTCTCTTTGAAACTTGTATGTAACGTACGTAATCGATCCTTTTCTGCTGTTTTACATTTGATAAAAAACGAATCACCAAGTTCACGTAGATATGGTGAAATTGTATCAAAAACGAAATCTCGAATTTGGTCAATTTCTTGACGACATGAATAGATGGTACAGTGTAACTTTTCAACAATTTTATTTGTTTTCAATTGTTTAATCGATATTTCATCGACCTTCGTCATAAGAATATCGAGCTTCATTGAGATATCGGCTATTGTTATCATGTTAGCTTTTTCGTTTGCATTTATCGTTTCCGTATTCGGCGAATATATGGATGTGAGATGTTCATACGATTTTTCGGTCCATACAGATGGTAAAGACTTTTGTTGTTGTTGTTGGAATTGTAGATGTGCATTCTTCAGTTTCAATTCTTCATTGCGTTTGTTTCTTTCTTCTATTTTATTTGGGCAACTGGGGTTGCCAGCCATATGTTCTTGGCGACAATGAGCACAGCAAATTTTGTTTTGACAATTGGAATTATACGGATGGTTGAGACCACATCTAAAGCAAATCGGTTTGTCTTTATTCGGACAGTTGATCGCTGTGTGATCGTTATACTGTTGACAGTTGTAGCAACGAAGAATTTTTGTCGGTGGTATGTATGGTTCGATTTTATACGAAGTATTTGCATCGTCGAGTAGAATTGATTTATTTTTTATGATTGACTTTAACTCTTCACTTGAAGAGAAATCAATACGTACTTTCGATATAGGTTTTCCACCTTTCACGTAGAAACGTTCAACTTTGACTATTGTAGAGTATTGTTTCTTAACGTCATTTTCTAATTCTTCGATGTTCCATTGAACCGGGACGTTCAACATGACAATCGAATAAGATGTAGGTATTTTGGATGGTAAATCAAGAACATAATTCAGATCACATATCATCGTAGGCCAAATACTTTTAGTCATGAGACGATCGTATTGATCCGCTGAGTTAGCATAAATTAGAAAACTATTTTTCTTACCGAACGACGAGTAACGACCGAATGAAAGACTAATGCGACATTGACGATTTATATCTTTGATGATCGACAACTCCGACGGCAATTTATTCTCATTGAACGAAAGACGAAATGGTGGAAAAGTAGATCGCGGTACGACTTCATTTGATATTTGTGGCGTACGTGGAATCGCATTTGCCGTTGTATTCCGATACGTGCTGTTGTTGAAGTACCGTGTAGTACTATTTTTCGCTCGCATTAGATAATCGGATGAATCACGATGCTCACATTCGAATGAGTCATCACTTTCTTTGATTCTTTTGTGTATATTTCGATTGTTTTGCTGGTTATTCTCGGATGTGTTATCTTCCAACATTGAGCTGCTGTTTTGCTCGATATTCATTGTAATATTTTGATAAGGATCTTTGTCCTTGGTACTCATCATTTAAAAAAGAAAAGAAAAACGATGAGTCACCACCACTTTGTGAACAAAGACAAGCGATGTAGACAGTGAAGTTATAGTATAGAACGCGTCTTATCGTGAGCACGACGAGGGAACGAATGATTAAAAACCGGATTTCAGTTGATGTAATGTTCAAAATTTATACTAACTCGATTATTTTTTGAAAAACGATACTTGAATGAATATAAGATTGTGCTATACTCTTGATAGATAAAATCGTGGTTTTCACACGTTCGTGAGGTCAGCATCGTATTCGAGTGAAACCTTTCTGTATTATTTTGAGCTATCGTTCCAACACTCATACTCATGTTCCTAGTAGAATTTCTTACCCTCTATCGAATGGTATACTTGGATTAACTTGACGTCGACGCGTTCTCCTGAATTTTCGAAAAAATCCCAAAAAATCCTAGAATTTGTTCTGTAAAATCAAATTTTTCATCTTGCTGAAAACGGTCCAGAAAATCTCAAAATACTGTTTTTTTCCTAAGAAATTCTAACACCATACTCGCCAGGGTCGCTGTTCTGAGTACTCCACTCATGATCGAAACACAACTTGAGTAGATATATTTAATGATTTCGGCAGATTTTTCATAGCTCAAAGTAGGATCTTCTGAGATTTCTTCAGTATTATCTTATCAGCGGTGAAGTCTAATTTCGAGCTGCGGAAAATATGTGAACATGACTGGATAGAGTTCATCGAGTTCAACTTGGAACATAGGTACAAGAGTTGGAATATTGCTTAAAATAAATATGGTCAGATTTTACTAATAGGATTCCACAGATTTAATGGGAGTTTTCGCTAGTTTTTGGATTCTCAGGAGAAATATTCAAGATCTAGCTAATCCAAATATACTATTCGATAGAGTACATGAATTTCTTCTAATATTGTGAGTATGGATGTTGGAATATCCGCGCAAAAGAGTATCCGCAGATTTTACTCGAATACGATGCTAACTTCACCTACGAGATGGTCACTTAATACTTCTCACTGAGATAGCTTGAGTAAACTTTAATCTAAAAAAGGCTACTATACTTTAAGCGAACAGCTAGTCATCGTAAACGACCGTTTACTGTGATATCCGACAGTCGTTTACAGTTAGCGTTTAGTTACGATGACCGTTTGCCGAGATTTTTCACGGTCGTCGTAAACGAGGACCGTATTTCATCGTAACACTTCGTTTACGACAACAGTAAACGACTACAAAATACCGTCGCCGTTTTTCACCGTGAGTGATAGGTATACGACCGTTTACGACTCTGGATGATCGACCTGGGTAATTTTCATTGTGAAAATTGGCAATCTTTATGCGCCTCCAAATGGTATTGTTACATCCCTAATGAGCAACAATGAAATCAAGTCGCCTTCCAAGGGCAATCATTCCGACCGTCTGAACGAGCATCTTAAAAGGTCTGAAACGGCTATGAAACCGTACAATAAGGCAATAATTATCACCGTAATTCGTCGTAATTCGTCAGCTCGTTTTAGGGACCGTTTTTTTGCTAGAAAGCGGCTACTGCTTTAACACTATATTCTTCGTTTTCTAAGCTGACGCAAAACGGCGCCGTTTTTCAACATTTTATGCCGTTTACGGCATTTTACGCACCATTTTCTTGGACATTGGCTATTTTAGTGGCGTAACCAGGATTTTTTAGTATCCTGAATCTCTGCTAGAGAGCATGGGTGCCAAATGAAAACCTATATACATTCATATGGGACTCAAATGATGAGTTTCTAGCGAAAAAAATTAGCATTTTCCTGAGCCCCGCCAGAAAATGTTGCACGACTTTAATGATATCTAGTTTTCAGAAATGCCATCGACAGATTTCAAATTTCATTTTAAAAAAAATCATCCTTTCAGAGGTTACGACGTTTTTAAGATTCGAGGCGTTTCGAAAAAGTTTCACGAGAGATGTAAAATCTCACAAAGTGTGAAGGGATGAATGTTTTTAAATGAAATTTAAAATCTGTCGATGAAATTTGATGTAGCTTTCGGTGGCATTCCTGAAAACGAGATATCATTAAAATCGTGAAATATTTTCTGGTGAGGCTCAGGAAAATGCTAATTTTTTTTGCAAACTCTGATTCAAAATTGTTTTCGCTAGAAACTCATCATTTGAGTCCAATATGAATGTATATAAGTTTTCATTTGAGACCCATGCTCTCTAGCAGAGATTTAGGATACTAAAAAATCCTGGTTACGCCACTAGGTTATTTGATTTTTTTTGATTTATCTACTCTTTATTTTCTATCGGAGTAACGCAGATTTCACTTACTATTCAGTATCTTAACCAATAATTACTTCTTTGGGTTTACTTTATCTTTGCAATATTGTGAAATATACGAACAAATTTTTCAATTGCAAATGCACAAGATTATTGATTGTAACAAATTGCTCGTGTCATTACTTTTAATCAGTCATAGATTTGTAATTTTCTTGCCGTGAAAATGTATCCATTGAATAGTAGTGAGAATGAAATAATCAGATTACAACCAACCAAGCGTATCTTGAGCGATAGAACCCATATCGTACAAACCGATCGAAAACCGTCGGTTAACCGCGGTCAATTTTTATAAAAATCGGTTAACCGCGGTTATTTAAGCCATTTTAGGGACTTTACAGCGTAAAAACCAACGGTATACCTCCCAGTCAACCAGAAAAATAACCGTCAGCTCGCGACATAACCGATGACTTGTCCGGTTAACCGTTGGTTTTTACGCTGTAAAGTCCCTAAAATGGCTTAAATAACCGCGGTTAACTGATTTTTATAAAAATTGACCGCGGTTAACCGACGGTTTTCGATCGGTTTGTGCGACATGGGAACTGTTTATTTAATTTTTCACACAAAAATCAAGGAAAAAACAATGTTCGAGTACAATTAAGTGAAGAAAAATCTATAATTGATCATTAACACCTGAATCATTTTTTTTCCTTTCCCAAAAAAGGGACTAGACCACATTTATGATGATCTGTTTAGAGAAAACGAAGTTCTTTGAAGAGTAATAAAAACCTTGTTATAGTAAATGTTTGTAATTTTACAATTAACACAGATGACATTCGGAGCGTTTTTTACTGATTTCTAATTTAGTAAAAGACACTCAGTAATTATATAATGTTTCCTTTTTTTTATCACCTGTTATATTTTGGTAATTATGACAAAAAGAAACATTGACTTTATCCCTATTGCACAAACTATGAAGTATTCGTACGAGTAGATGAAACACGACGAATCTTATTTTATTTATATCGATAACAGATTAAATAACAATATTTGCCTTATAATACTTAAGACATATTCGATTTCATCACTATGAAAGATAATATTTGAATTATTTACTGATAGAAACTTGCGTTATTTTTACGTGTACTACAAATCCTTTGACATTTTTGTCTATTACTGTTATTAAACTCTTATTGTAGTTCACACGTGACCATTGTAGCCACATCTATGCTTCGTTGATATTTATGATTAATGTTTTTGATGAAAAATACAAATATTTTATTTATCATTTACGTTTCTATTTTTCTGCTTGTCTCATTTGTTATGTAAAATTCAAAATGAGACTACATGATGCTGAATAATAATAATAAAGCCCAATCATTGGCAATATTTACATGAGGATTTCAAGGTGAGCAAAATAGAATGGTCGAATAATTCTTTACAGGACCGAAATATCAGAAAGTATTATGCATTTTTGTTAATAATCATCAAATTTACTGTGCCTTTTTCCCAATCACATTCGTTCTCTCGAGATATGTGAGCTGAATTGAAAAAAAAAACATAACATATTAAAGGTACGTTTAGTGAATGCTAGACCCGTTATTGGCGGTATCTCGATCATATCAAATGATAACGGAATGGGAGACACAGCACTTTTTTTGATTTTGCGAGCTGTAATTGTTTTTTTCTAACATAGATTCAACATCATCAAGTAAGTGACGAAATTCGAATGTTGGACGAGTACTGAAACTATCCTGGTATTTCTTATCAAATCTTCTTCATGAATTACAATATATACTTGTTTTTTTTGTTTTTTGTACATGACCTTGAATTTCAATTGAATAGCATAGAGAGAGAGAGAGAGAGAGAGAGAGTAGGTAGACGTTTATTTAAAAGCAAAACATAGCCTTACGATTTGTGTGGAAAAAAATTAGTCACTGTCTCATTTAATTGTATTTTTTGTGATTGATGTTGTTTATCACACGTCCACTATATATGTTTGTTATATAAGGATGGGCCATAAATCAGTAAATTATCACAAATCAGAAAGATCTAAATTATGACTCAATTTATAGAACATTTTTTTTTTTTCGAAACGCAAACCTTTCGAAAGCTTTGTACTGTCTCTCTGCATCGATTATAATAACGATACCTTCGTTAATGTACAATTATTGAATTCATGAAAGCGATATAATTTATTTTCAAGTAAGAAAAATCAATATGAAATATCCTATAGATGACATTTAGTTTTTCTCGAAGAAAATAACAATAGAAAAATTGAAATAAATCTTATCAATGAAATTGCGTTGATAAAAATTTAGAGTGACTTCATTGAAAGAGCAAAGATGAAGAGGCGCCATATTTTCAAGCATGCAATATTAGTTTGATAGCCAATGCTTGAATGATTCTATTAGAGATTTTATCTAGTAACAAGAATGTTTCTTAAAACCCTGAATATTTTTCTGCTGTTTTCTCCTGGATATTTTGAAGAGTATGCACTTCCACCATCTAAATATCAACTCTCTTAAGGAACCTAATTCTCTTCATTAACACTCACTTATGGCCTTGTCATATGAATTTCCCTTAAGTGCACAATTTAAATTGTTTTCATGAACTTGATAGTAGTACTTTCAAGAGAGGATTATTTATAAGATCGATATAGATAAAGAACGAAGTTGTGAAATGGATTTCTGTAAACAATAAAATGATGTTTCCTGTTTTACTAATTATTGACATTTCGAGTTCTATCTCACCTATTTTGTATGTGTTATCATGCTTTTCATAACTCAAATTACTCAATTAAATGTTTGTATAATGCATACAAATGAATGAAGGAAAAACTATTAAAAAAGAGAACATATTTCATGAAGTATACGTTTTTTGAATACGTACTCTCGAAAACATGAAAAGCATTTTTGTGAAAAGGAAAAATACAGGAGGACAATATATAACTATTACTCGCTCTTATTTTTTCTTATTTAGTAATCATTCAAGACTAGAAAATGGATAGAAAAATAAGAGGTAAGAATGACAACTGAAGAAAAAATATTGACAACACTCAATAGTTTGAAAATATAAAGGAAATAATCAAAAGTTTCGACTAATTATCTCATTCACTTTTATAATTGACCTTGGATACAATACGATAGACCGGAAGGATGATGACATATCACACATAAAGGATATTGAAAATAAATATTCAATACATAATCACTTACGAGTTATGAGAGAAAACTAAGTTATTCGAAGAAAGATTAAAGTAAAAAAATAGTTATTCTGATTTTTTTAATTTTAGATCTTTTTCTTGCTAAATATAACTGTCAAACATGACAGAAGATTTCATTCCATCGCCATCCATAGATAGTTATACGATGCCAATGGAAGTACAAATACCATTGCTAGACTCATCGTTACCCGTAAAAGATACTACGCATCATATTCCACGTAAATCTTTTAATGATCATCATAATAAAACAAATTCTACATCCATTGTCGAGAAGATACCTCATAGTTATAAACCAGTATCTGATGAAGATATTAATCAGTCTTTGTCTAATGAACCAAAGATACCAAAAATGTCTGATAAATTAATTGCTATATCTCAGTTGAAGACGTTAGCATTCTATCAAGCATTATTCAGTGAATTTATCGGAACAATGTTACTTGTATTAATAAATGCATCTGCTGGTTTAAATTTTGCGTCTACACCGGCATCTGCTTTACAAGGTGCTCTTACATCTGGCTTCACTGTTGCCACTATCATTGTTGGATTTGGTCATACGAGTGGAGCACATGTGAATCCAGCTGTAACAGTAACGTTTCTAGCTGCATGTGAGATTGATATTTTACGAGCACTCTGCTATATTGGTATGCAATTACTTGGTGCAAGTTTTGGTGCATTTTTATTAAAATCCATTACACCACATGGGCATGCTAGTTTAGGAATGACAATGATAGCTGAAGGTATAACAATACCACAAGCATGTCTAGTAGAATTTATAGTTACTTTTGTATTATGTTATACTGTACATGCTATTTGCGATAAACGACGCGATGATATCGGTGGTTCAAAAGCTTTAGCCGTTGGTTTATCTGTAGTCATCGGTTGTCTATTTGGTGGACCTTACACAGGTGCTTCAATGAATCCGGCTCGTGCATTTGGACCTGCTTGGGCAATGGATTCATGGGAAAATCATTGGGTTTACTGGTTTGGACCATTGACTGGTTCTATTGCAGCTGCAGTCGTTTATTCGTATATTTTAAAACATCATAATTATGCTGAGACAGAATGAATCATATTTATGTTCAAATATTCACAGATTCAAGTATTTTAAAAGATAAACAAAAAACGCTTGACAAAATTCATGATATGTTTTAATTTTCTCTAAATCTTCCATTCAAATTCACTGAATAACAGTAATACTTAGTTTTTATTATTTAATTATTCTTTTCTTGCTTCTAATTTTGATTATGTCACATCTGCCATTTTCTTTTTTCTGTTGTATCTGTCAACAGTTTATTCACTTTCAGAAATCTCACATAGCATTCATTGTACGCATCTTTCCATAGAACTTCTAGCAATATGTATGTGTTGATTTTGATATGTATTAAAATTATCTAGTAAAATATGCTGAGTAGTGCCTAAGTTTTGAGAAAATATTCAATAGATTTTTCTAGAATTTTGAAAATTATATACTGTCGATATTACAGTCGATCGATTGTAACAAAACGAAGATTATTTAATCAATTGGAGCTTTTTGAATCCAAAAGTTGTGATTATATGCAAAAAAACAATCAATACGAATGTACAAACAATTATGAATATTGTAGCTAATGAATAACAGAAAATGAATAATAGGATTAAGAAAAAATTACATAAAAAAAGATTAGAAAAATAAAAATATAATTGCAAAAACTTGAATTACATGAATGGGCGCCATCCGTGTTACGGCATACTCTAGTTTCTAGTCACGTTCTTGCACACTTTGATTGGCTTGCTTTTCCATATTCATTCAAAAATGAACAGTCAACAATCTCTTATTTCTATCGTACCAATATAGAATGAATTATCTTTGGCCGTTATTTGGTCGATTCTTTCTATTGATAGTAAGGCACGTAATATTGCATTTGAATAGAGCTAATTATACACCGGTGACGATGATCATGAGTGCTATTATCAATCTCGACACAGAATTTGTCATGTATGCAAAAACTAGCAATGAATGCATGATTAAAGTACGCTGGTTTAATATTTCTTTTGAAATTTTTGTTTTGTAGAAAAGCGCCTATTTCAAAAACAAAATGACACATTGAATTTCCTAACCTATGAAAGAACTTTTAGAACTAAGTCTATCTTGAACTTGAATGAGAAAAGTTCAGTAGACTTGATTGTCTGAATCTTGAAAACAGTTAGTTTCATTTTTTTTACAGATTTAATTATTTTGTTGAAATACTTTCCGAAATTACTTTCTTAGAAAATGAATGTTCAGTTGGATATTCTCAAAGAGTCGAATATTGATAAAAAGAAACATCTTATTTTAGAACGATAGAGTTGTTGATTGCGCCACAGTCGACCTATGCACCATGCTTTATAATCAACATATGCAGATTTGTTTCTTGCTTGAAACCTTTCAAAATTCTGATGTGTTTTTGTACGATACTCAATCTAATAATAGTGCCCATGACATACTATAGATGAGTTACCATTGAAAAGATAGCTATGAATGAGTTTCTCTATATTTAGTATTTTCATTCAAAGAAATTTTGTTTCAACAAACTAATATATTAAAAAGCACTAGTTCAAATGCGTTTGAAGTAAAATGTGTGCAAGAAAATTAGTCATCAATTTTCTTTTATTGATTATTATTAACTTTTCTTCAAGTATGAAGTCATCATAAATAAATTTAATCTTCACTGTTTTCCATTTTTTGATTGTGAATGAAAAAGAGAAGAAACAAAAGCATTTTTTGTTTGTATAGAAAGAAAATAAATAAAAAAAAACAAATTCGAAACAAAAAAGATCACATACACTGGCAAAAAAAAACTTTATCACACTTGTTCATGTTTCTTTTAGTGTATATTATTCGAAAGCACAGATTCTATATATGCATATATGTATGCCTATATGTGTGTGTAGTACGTGAAATAGCATTGATATTAAAAGCAAAAAACGAATATAATAAAAATTTTCTTTGTTATTTTTTTGTTACAAAAAGGGACAAGAAAAAGAAAATCAATGTTTCTATGAAATGTAAAATAGATTTTTATAGGGAGTGATAAAGAGAACAAAAAAAACGAAAGAAAAATAAATTATTTATACTATAGATTCCATCAAGGAGATAAACAGAACAAGAATATTTTCCATTCTCATTCACAGACAAACTATTCACTAGAACCGAAAGATATCACTCACGCGGGACGTTCAATAGAATAACTAATATTTAGCAAAGAAAACAAAGAGTTTTTGGTGTTTCTTTTTCTTTTGATATCTCAATGGACGGATGGAGTAAAAATGAAATCTGACAGTAATGGTGGGAAAGCAAAAAAAAGAAAACAAAAATAACATGTTGAGTGTGCACTATAGAAAATGAAAAAAATAAGTTTGAAGAAAGATCAACAAAGAAAAAAACACCACCACGCATCACACTATAAGAAAGAAAACAAAACAATTGAAGATGAACAGGAATGGGCTTCTATTAGTCGAAAATAGAATTAAGCTGAACACCACCAATATGTGGTAGTTTTTGATGTCGATTGAGCTCATTAGTTGAAGAATATGTTTTTGATGTTGTATTAGTTGCATTGTACATTTGTTGTTGATGATGATTATTTGTATAAACTCCATTGGCACCACCCATGCCACTATTTAGTTGACGAGCCACGGTATTTCGATCTCCACTTGACGTTTGCGGTTGCGTCTGTTGGGCAGCAAGTAAATGATGATGGCGAAGTACTGCTGATGGACGATTTGGTGGTGGAGCTTCAGATGGAGGTTTAGGTAAACGACGACGAAGCCAAGAGTGTCTAAATAATTAGGATATTCTATGATATTCTCGAATATAAAAGCAATTTTATATAAAAATAACTATTTCATATGAATCAATTCGACAATCAATTTCGATTTAAAACGAATGAATGCCTATTTTTGTTGTTAAGATACTGAAAGTCGATTGCTAATATATGATTCACTGAGAGCCATATTGATTGCAAATTTAAGCTACCAGCTCTTTCAAATTATTCCTTTTGTTTCGTACTGATCTACTTCACATCTTCAATGAACATTGAACCTAACGAGGGATGCAGTAAGCAAACTGAACCTGCAATCGTATATATATATTGCCGTTCTTCTAATATTGTACGGATGAAGATTTAATATCATAGTTAAGTTTAGTTCGAAAAAACATCAAGTTTTTATCGTTTTATTATGAATGTTTCTTCTCAAGAGTAAATAATGTCTATTTTCTTAATTAAAATGGTCTTTTACATGGCATAAAAATCTGATGATGAAACGTTTAGCGTCACAGAATCTAACCTATTGAAATTAATATTAGAACATAGATTTAATATCTGTATGTTTGATCATTACTAAACTCCTCGTTATATATGTCATGAACTTTATTGATAATGAAGTGGGCATGTTGAACTACATTTTTCACTAGAGAAAAAAAAAGACTACTGTTACTTTATAAAATGATAAAAGAAACAAAGAAAGTCACATACACAATTTGAAAGTCCAGTACCCGTTAGTCGATGAACAAAGAATGAATTTTTCCAATCAGGACTTTCTATCATTTATATGCGCATAAAGTATCAGAAATAAAAGAAAGGGTAGAAAAGAACTACTATTGTCAAAGAATATATTTACAAATGAACAGGAGATGATTTTAAATTTATTACATTTGTTGTTAAGCAACAAAAGTTATTCGAATTTTGATTCATAAAGAAAATATTTCCTACCGTAAAGCTTGTGCTGGAGTTAATCTTATTTGTGGATCCCATTCAAGGCAACGTTTAAGAAAATCAATAAACATTGGATCATCACAATTTTTCAATGCTTGTGACCAATCTTTACTAGCCGGCGGTCCACGATGTTTTCCACGTTTCGAACGACCTACATAAAACAAAGAACAACGGAAAATTATTTTCTTAACTGAATCTACGCAAATCTATTTACCCCCTTGTAGAACAGTCGTTCCGTCGGGTAATGTTGCTAATGTACAATATCGCGGATGTCCTTTGGAACTAACAAAATTTCTTGCTCGTTTCGATGCATCAAGTACTTTTTGACTAGGCATTCCATTAAGCTCAATGATACAACTCAATTGATCAGCTTCATCTTCACCAGGAAATAGAGGCATGCCAGTAAGTAATTCACTTAATATACATCCAAGACTCCACATATCAATTGGTAAACCTATATTAAATTGACTTGATTAAATTTATAGTTATATAAAAATATCTATATATCAAACCATATTTAGCTCCAAGAATAATTTCTGGTGCTCGATAAAATCTCGATTGAATATATGTATAAACACGTTGATGTTCAAAACAACTGGAACCAAAATCAATTACTATTAAAAAATAAAATAAAAATGAACATAGACGCATGAGTAATAATATTTACCTTTAATACCACTTCTACCTTGTTGTTTTAATAATATATTTTCAGGTTTAAGATCTTAAATTATAGTAGTTTCGATAATTTTGATTGAGAAATAAAATAAAAATATTCTCTTACCACAATGAATTATTTTATTTCGATATAATGCATCAAGACATTGCAATATACTATGTGCAAATTTTCTAACAAGTTGCAAACTAAATCCTTGAAAACGATTTTTCTTAATTAATCTATTTAAAAAAAGAATGAGAAAAATAATAATAATTAAAATTAAAATTAAAACAAAAAATTTCTTTTACTCATAAAGATTCATTGACAGTAATTCAAATGTGATGCAAATATGATTACGAAATTGAAACCATTCAAAAATATGAATTACATTAAATGTATTATCACGATCTTGTTTACGTAAATGTTCAAGTATACGAATTTCTTCTTGAGCTTGCCGATGAAAACGTTTCTCATTACGAACAATTTTTAATGCAACTTGTTGACCAGTTTTATGATCATAACATTTTACAACGAGACCAAATGAACCTTTGCCGAGAATTTTTAAAACTTCATAACCTAGAATAAATAAATTATTTATTTCTAGATTATTTCAATAGTTAGCTTTCTTTACGATAGGCTATATGATCATGTTGAACAGCAATATATGATGCATTTTCATCATCATAATTACCTAGAAAAGAAAACTAATAGTGATTAATACATTTTCGTTCGTTGTCAGCGTAGAGGAATAATGCTATTCGTTTTTTCATTCTTTCTATAAATACAAACTAACAAAAACATTCCTATTCTAGGGCTTTGTTTTATTAATGGAAACAAACAATAGCTAATGAAAGTAATTTAATAGCTATGCCAAGTAGTCGCGTGATTATTGTGTTTTAATCCCGATACGGATGATTCTTATTTATCATGCTACTTACTAAAGTTTAGAAAGAGATAAATTGCCTTAGAAATCATTCGTGTCTCATTACCTAAAATTTTGTGTTGAGATTAGAAAATTTAAAAAAAAATGGCACCTATAAATGTTGAATCCTGGTTTATTTAGTCAATTTTTCTCAATAGATTATTGTTGATGCTTTTAAAAATTGACCGATGGGTTGAAACTTTTCAAAAAAAAATAGAAAATTGTTACAGGAGAATTTAATTATGAAAGTAAATGATATTTATTGTTATCATCGATCGAGAAATAAATAGACGAACAATGGTTGTATGTAATTTTCATGATTCATAATGTAGAATAACAGAATTTGACCTATGCATAATGGTACTGTCTTATGGAGAATTTTCTCGGCACAAAATGTCAACTCAAAAGTTGATTTTAAGATTATTCTAACTAGAGTATAGATTTTCGTTGAGAAGCTCACTAAAATAGTCATTCGACAAAAAAGAAAACATAAATAAATACACATATTTTCAAGTTTTCTTCAGTCGCAATAGAGTCTAATTAGTTAAAACTCTTATTAAAATCCAGATTTGTTATTTTAAGACATTTTGTTTGTGAATCGAATATCTTTTTTACGTATTAGTTTGGATAACATACATATTTTTTTATTAGTAATTTAGATTTATCTATATATGACCCTGTTGAAATGTTGATATGTCAAAACTATTTTTTGTTTTTCTCATTTTTATTCATTAGAAAAGAACAAAAAATTCTTGGCGATATCTAGAAACAAAACAGGAATCCTATTGATTTTGTTAATCACTGCGTTATGCAACTCATTTTTCTAAATAATATCAACAAAAACAAAACAAAACAAACTGGCGCCATGGAAATTTTCAATAGAATAAAAAATAGAAAAAGAAGAAGCACAATACACTACTTATCTATTTTTTATTTGATATTACAAATAACGTTTTATCAACTAGACTACTGAAGATAAAAATTTACTTTTCTATGATTTTATACCTAAAGAAACACATTGAATTTTGCAATAATACAAATTTTCATGATCAAAACATGTTTTCTTATGAAATATTCTTACCATTATTAGGTCCACCACCAACTCCTTGTCGTTTACGTGCATTTTGCCCAACGAAATAAATTTGTGGATAAGAAAATATTTCATGTCGTTCATAAGGTGTCAATTTCGACATATATGTTTTCATAGCAGTATCAGGATCAAGTACATTTGTTGAACGTCGTTGTTGTGATGATGAACGCATGCTGAGTACACTATCAACACTTGGACTTTTACGTACTGATTGTTGTGATGTATTTTGTTGAGCAGGTGCTTGAGATACACTAGTACGATGATGATGATTATTATAACCATTACTTGTACCATTATTAACAGTAATATTAGTATTCACTGTTGTAGAATTTCCATTGACAAGTGTAGACGCATCGCCATGCTGTAGTTTATGAGATGCATATTGTGTTGATGGATGATGTGATAGAGCGGCTAGAACTGGACTACTCTCATATAATTGCTGTACTTGTACACCAGATTGGCGCTGTTGGCGAGCCCGAATTGGCGGGAGACTTGTTTGCGCTTGATAATCATACATTGGATCACCTGTGTTCCCCGTATTTGCTGTGATGATAGTAGTTAGTTACAAAACTAAAAATAGAAATAAAACCAAGTAAAAGCTTCGCTACGCATTTTATTATTTTCGTACAATTCATAATCAGCAGCATATGAAATTTAAGTGCAATATTCCCTGCTGATTTTTTTCTTCTATTCTATTCTATTTTCTTTTCCTTAACTATTTTTCTTTTATTTTAACATAAGGTAAAATATGTTCTGTAACTCTTTTTTTCTTTCTAATAGCTTACTTTGAGTACTGTCATCATATTACTAGTGTATTTTCCTTTTCCTTTTCTTTATTTTTTACATATCGTAAAAATAATTCTTAAAGAGTTTCTTCTTCTTCTTCTTCTTTTGTCGTCTTGATTAGGAGCCAAATATTTTCCCGTCAGTTCGGTTGTTTTTTAACGTACCTGTTCAATAGTATTTAATTTTGTTAGAAAAATACAATGATGCGACAGTGTTTAAACAAGATTAATAGTCTACTGTTGTTTTTTTTTCTTTTTTTGTTTGCATGTGTGTTGGAAATAAATACACATCAGCTAAAAACTAAAAAAGAGAGAACGAGAGGGGAGGGTGGAGAGGTGAGAATTGCATTTGTAAAATGTGATTAAAAACAGCGTCAACAACGGTGCATTACAGAACAGGACACTCATTCATTCTTTCGTCTTCTCAACTGAAAGTAGACTTTTGCAAACGATGAGTATGTTGAAATGCAGGGAAAGAGAGAAAAAGAAAAGAGATCGACGAATAGAAACCACATAATGGCAGAGATGAAGAGGCAACGCATGTTCATCAAGGTCTTCCACGGTCCAGTTTCTCTCATTTGTTTGTGACGCACATAGTGGCACGTTCTTCTTTTCTTTTTCTTTCTTTCTTTTTTAAATAAAAGACCAAAGTATTCGGAGCGTTTTTTTTGTCAACATTCGGTGACAATAAAAATTTCGTTACCTCTCATGTGCCGTCTTATCTTAAAATTCTTTATTTTTCTTCTGTTATTCTCTTAGATTGCTATTTTTCGTCGACAATAGCCTTCAAAAAATTCTTCCGAGAAGTGAAGTACATAATAAAAGCAAGGTTATTTTCAAGTATAGCAACAAAAAGAAACAAAATATAAAATTAAGAAGAAAAGATTTTTCTTTTTGTCATCGGTTTTAGTTTTGTCCTAATTTTAAGAAATTGATTGTTTTGGTTGTTATTATTATTATTATTATTATTATTATTATTATTATTATTATTATTATTATAAAAAGAATTAAAATTATGAATGTACCAATACATAAATGTTAGCGATTAAAATGAATCAGAAACAAAAATATTTCGAAACTTATAAATAATATTGATTTTTTGAAAAAACAACATCCAAAAAAAGAAACGTGATGATGACCTACCCGCTTTCTTTTCCTCGAAGTCGAGGATGAATGTAAATGGACGTAATCAAAGATTATATCCTCCTAATCGCTGATCTTGATTATCCTTCAATGACGAAATAAAATAAAATAAAAAGAAAGAAAGAAAGAACGTCATCACTATCAGTAAATGCGCTGACGCAACACAACAGTAGGAGTAGTAACGGTTGTTGGTACATCATCATCATCATCGCTCATCGCTTGCTCAACTATTTCAACGTGCCAATTCAATAAACGCATGTACTCGGCTCTCTTACGACAACGAACGATAGAGAGAAACAAACAAGAAAGTAAGATTAGAATATCAACATCTCAAACTCGTCATCGCATTGAATCAATAATACACAAATGAGAAGAAGAAGAAGAAGAAGAAGAAAAAAAACCGAACGATAATGATTTTTCTCTCTTAAGTCTCTTTCAAATAATCAATGAACACATTAATTTTTGAGCTTATCAACGATATCTTATTACTACTGAGCTTTTTCTTATCAGATTAATATGTTTATTTTGCTTTTGAAACATTCATCAATATATTCGCTTTTATTTGCATATGATAATTATCTTTTAAATTCTTATTAGATTAATAATCATTGAGACAATACATTTATGACATACTTGTTTTATTGTTCTTATTGAATCGAACTGTTCAAAATATAATAAATAATTGTTGTTGCATGTTTAATGAAGTAATGAGATTCATCAATTTTTTAATTTGCCGTTTAAATGTTAAATTTAATTGATGCCACGATTTACAATGGAGTGAATAGAATAATACAAAAATATTCTAGTAATCTAGAGAGCAAAAAAACTAAGAAAAACAGAAAATTTCTGTTATATTTGTAAAATAAATAGCTTGCAATAATAATAGAAAAATAAAGAAAAAGCAAATGTTTGATTTGTGTGCTTAAATGGCAAAAAAAGTTACAGATGCTTCTATGATGGCCATTATTCAACTGGTAACTGTGCACACCAAAAGAGGCCTTCTTCTTTACTTTACTTTGAAACAATAGTGCCATCTTGAAGAAAATTTAAAGCAATGATGTGTAGCGCCATCATATTTACTATAGAAGTCTTATTTCGATACATTATAATCTCAACAGTGACATAAAAGAATTAGAATAGTCAGACGATCTGTTTCATTTGTAAAAATCTATAAAAACTCTTGCTCTGTGCATTCGTGTGCTCGAGCAATCTGAGTCGGGTTGATGTGTCTCGCGGATATTTTTCTTACTATGAGACGCCCGTAAAAACAATGTCGCTGCCGATCGATTTACTCTTTTTGAATGTATTCGTTAAACCTAAAGATAAGCTCATAAATTTATAAGGAATTCATAACTACCCTGTGGTGTCTGACAAAAATTAGTCTATACTTCTTGAAAAATATCTGCTTTGTCATGCAAAATTTTCTAGCAGAAAAGTTGCTGAATCTTTTCTGCTGCCGATGGCAGGCACGCTCGTAAGATATGTGTTGATTAATGCATTTCACTGGAGTCAACCTTGTACTGCTGTTTCGAAAAACAAACAAATCTATTTCAGCCGCCGGAGTTCACGTACTTTTTCTTTATACATCGGCGAATTTTTTTATCGCTTAAATTAATTAAAATGTTAGCTTTATCGTAATAAAAATATTAACAAAAAAACTTTTCAAGTTGACTCAGTATCCATCAAGGCAATGAAGTTCATACATTTACTAAAGAACTCTAAATGAATCTTTCAAAATTGTATTATCTGAAACAAATCTAGATACTTGAAAAAATACCTCAATCTCTCTCCTATCACATATAATTCAGAAAGCAGTCTTTTTTTCTATCGTTTTAATCGGTATCTATTGTCTAAAATTCTCGTTTATCGTATCGAAATGCTGTTCCAACGCAGAAAATAGCAAGACGTTAACCTTCGTAAGTAGCATGAAAAACAATATTATATATGTATACAATACATATAAATAATAACGTTCCTATGCTATTCCATAAAGGTCAATATATTGCTATTTTCTGGTTCGAAACGGTGCTTAGGTGTCATAAATGATTGTGTTTGGACTAAACATACTGTTTGCAAGGACAAAGTACTGTTTCTTGGTCAACTTAAGAACAAGTAATGGAGTTACTCGATAATAGCCATTCCTATCTCATAGACCAGATAATATCATTAAATAGAGTCTACTAAAATAAAACAAAGTGGCTTATGAAGCCTAACTATGTGGACAGAGTAGAGTTTAAATAGATTACTCAAGAGGAGAGAAAAATTTTGTCTTAACATTTACAAACGAACGAATATACATTTTTGTCCGAAATCAGTAAAAATTGAAATCAACTTTGAAAAGACAGCACATTGTACTACAACAGTTGTGCTGCAATTGTTTCTAATAGAATAATTAATTAAGCATAAATGAGTATTTACGATATCAAGAAAGAAGTTTCATATGTTACACTCTCTCATACTCGTTTTCATATAGATTTCGCTTCAACAAAATTCCATTACTGTAAACCTTCTGATAGCAAAATAATAGAAAAAAATCTTTTGAACGAAAATTCTTATTCGGTATTGAAATATGAAATACAAATTACAATAATTCATTGCTCACGTCTTCTACATCAAGAATATTCTTAAAATCTGTTAATATATACATATTTTTAATTTATTTGTGACAAAGAAATACCAATGATTGTTCCGTCTTAAAGATTCACCAGAAACATTTTATAAAAATTCAATAGTACGAAGAGTTAACGATTTCGAAATTTTACTATCAGAACATTTGAAAATTGAACGATGATAAACATATTATTTGATCTTTCGACATGTTGAAAAATAAATATAATCATATGAAAAAGCTTGTTAGCGCAGCCCCTTTGGGGCTCAAATGTGGAACTCACATATATCCCTTCGGCTTACTAAAATAATTCAAAATAATTCATCTGAAAAATCTACCCTGATTTCCAAAACCCATAATTAGATCATTGTTTATTTGCACGTTATGTCTGTAATTGAGTATTAATTGTTAGCTCATATATTTAATAATGGCAGAGACTAGTTACTATGGTCTGTAAGGGTACCCTAAGCTAGTTACTATGGTCTGTAATGGGCAAGCATAGCTTTTTCGTGTAGTCTGTAATTAAAAAGGGAAGAAATAGCAGCCTAATTAGTCAAGCTTCTAATTAGCACAATTTTAAACTCATTGATGTCTGTAATGGGGAGGGGGGGGGTGGGGAGCCGCAAAAATCTCGCCTTTAAACTTACACTCACCATTTTCTTCGAAAATATATGTGAGTTCCACAAAAATGCTCAAATTATTTTGAAAAATAAATATAATCATATGAAAAAATGCTCAAATTATTAGAATTTTATTCTCGTATAGATCATAGTTACGTGCATCACGTCTTTTTCTTTTCATTGTACTGACCGATGATACTATTTCATATAAACAATTTCGTTCATCATCCCATATGAATGGATAAGCCTTTTTTTTAAATTTAATTTTGTTCTTGTTTGATTTTTTAATCTCGAAGATTTATATCGAGATTTAAGGTCTTATTTCAAGGTCCATTGGCTAGCTTTTAAAAAGAAAGGAAAAGACATGCTCGAAAACTATTAATTTATTCGTTGGCCTTTGCGTAAAGTTGTATATCAGATGTTCTCTTTCTCGTCCTTTGAAACTATCTATTTTTCCACAACTATGAGAAATAATCATCAATTCTACGCCTATAAATATTCGTTACGCTTTTTAAAAGAATATTGCAAAGGAAAATTTCAAATAGATTATGTATTATTTAGTTTTATTTTCAAATATTTTTGTTTTCAAAGCACATTCCACAAAAAGAGCACTGTATGAATACGTGCTGTATTAATATTAAGTTTCATTAGGAAATGTTCGTTTTTTATCGTCATTTGCCAAGAAGAACACCTTCATTAGGTAAATCTCGTTTTCCCAAAAGTATAGCTTCATTAGGTAAATCTCGCTTTCCCAAAAGTATAGCTTCATTAGGTAAATCTCGTTTTCCCAAAAGTATAGCTTCATTAGGTAAATCTCGTTTTCCCAAAAGTATAGCTTCGTTGGGTAAATCGCGTCTTCCCAAAAGTATGGCTTCGTTGGGTAAATCGCGTTTGCCTAAGAGCACAGCTTCATAAGGTATTCGACGTTTGCCTAAGAGAATCGCTTCATTTGGTAAATCTCGTCTTCCCAAGAGCACAGCTTCATGGGGTAATCGACGTTTACCAAGAAGAATAGCTTCGGTTGGAAGTCGAACTGCACGTGATTCTAATCGACGTTTGCCCAACATGATACCTACATAACCATCAGGAATGTCACTGTTACTAAAAGTACGCTTGTAAAATGATGCCGTAGAATCGGTCAGATCTTCGTCTGATGCTTTATCAGTATGTAATTCATCATTATGAATGGGTGAAGCTTGAAATGAATCAATCAAAAGAGTAAAACCTGGAAAAAGAAAAAATAATAATTTTCGTACAGTTATCCGTAGGCAGTGCAACTACATAAATGATGATCATTTATCATTCGAATTATCTTTTTCTTGAATATATCTATACAGGTGTTTTTTCAACTAAATATATTTTAACTTACCCATCGTGAATAAAAGTGTATAGATTATTGGATTGTAAATCATTATGATCGGATTAGAATTAGTAAAGAATTAATATAAATGAAGCTCGAATCTAAAATATTACTTTAAAAAAACATACGTATTAATCTGTATGCAACCCTAAATTTTCATGACATGTCAAACAGAAGCTTATAAATCTATAGACGTTGTTTTAATATTTTGATGTTCAAATTTCCTCATCGGCAATTATCACTGACAAACGGAGGTAACAATTTTATTAAACACATGATCCGATGAGATAACAATTGCTGAATGAACTGTTCCTATGACTTTATATACTATTTCTTCTGTCTCTTGTCTAATCTAAGAAGGAGGGAGAAGAAAAATAAGAAATTTTCTGTTTTCTTCTTCTATCATAATAATGATATTACATATGTAGGCGATTGTCGGCTTCAAGTATGTATATTTTTTCTCCTATTGATGATTTTAGTTAATCAGATCACTCAAAAAAGAATGAAATTATCTTATTGAAAAGAGCCAAAAAAAGGAGTGGTTCTATTTATCTTTTTCTGTTTTGAATATTTAAATCGAATTGATAAACACATGATTTAGCCTAAGGGTAATATATGACAATCAAAATTAGGTGCCTACACTTAAAATCATTCTTATTCTTTCTTTTCATTACATGATTGTCGAAATCATTCCCTTGGGCTGGAATGCTTATTTCATTAATCAAACAAATTGAAGTATAAGCACATCACAACTGTTGTCATTGTGCATACAAATTTGATAAGTGACATTCGAATGCATACACTTCAAACGTTAGCAAGATAAATTTAATTGTTGATACGAAAGATTAAACATACACAAATTTGAAATTTTGTCTCGTTTTTCTATCTATCGAAAAGAAAAGAATAGTGTTTTTCTCAAAATGGCATCGGATATGTTTATCAAAACGTTTACTATATATACATTTAAAAGAATGTTTTGCGTTATACAAAATAAGTTGGTCCTTATCCAAATAAACAATACCTGTAATTAATTTGTCTGAATCACCGTTGAACACACGACATAGAATAACGATGAGTGTGCTATATGTATGAAATAGCACCTACATTTTATTGAGAAAGATCTGGTGATCAAGAATGCTGTCACTATGGGCAGCCCAATAGTACTAGAAGAAGTAGCGATTGCATTCTCTAACTTTCTAAACCTCCTAGTTTTACTAGTGTAAGACTATGTAATTTAATTCGACGTACACAAATTCAAGACAAGTTCTCACTTAATTTAGTAAGATTGAACCATAGTTTCATGTTTTGTTAATTTTTATGTTAATGATTGCACTCCCTGTTTTGAACAGCTGACATGTGATCATTTATGCAACACATAATCATCGATTTCTAAACTTATCTTGCGGATCGGGATCAATAGTGCAACTGTAAATCGTTTCCTATCTCTCTACAACCAACTGAATGATACTAGACTACTTTAATCGAAAGAATCGAAGTTCAACTAATCAACAGCTAATGGATGAAATATAATGACTAATATTTTTTGATGTTCTTTGTTTGGTTTCGTTGTCTTTTTAATAAAAATTTAGCGGATATTTAATAGCTAAACAATCTGAAAAACAGCATGTCTATTTTTCCAACTGAATGCTACTCAACTATGATTTTTTTCAAAACAAAAAAAGTAATTGTTCAAATTTCAGGCAATCTTTTATATGAATATTCAGGCGATAGTGTAATAGTCAGCGAACGAAAAGTAATAGCAAGAAAAATTAGGATTCTTCTAAAGTGTTTTGAGTAGATCTTTATTTTCAATAAATATTAAATTCAAACGAAAAAGGTTTTACCATTGGAACGTTTATCATTCTGAGAGAGAGAAGCGGGGAAGTGGCTCATTCAAAAGCTCGAGCTTTCGTCGCCCATATTATTAACTATTTAAAGAACTCAAACTTCAATGACATTTCTTGAATATCAAAAAAATAATCAAGGTTTAAAGTGGGCAACTTGATGTGATTCAACCGCGAAAATGAAAGTCATTAACAAGTAAAATCGAAACAGTAGCACACTCGATAGAACTAACTTCTGTGCGTCTACCTGAAAGAATGTTTTTTTTTCCATTATGAATGCGTTGTTTTGTGATCACAACACTTTTAGGTTTCTATCAGAAAGTTCGAAGACGGCTTTCAATTAATAAACAAACAGTATTTTACAAAATATGTTCGTATTTTAGAAAAAAAAATTGATATTTAGATGAGTATCCCATTAATTTAAGATAACTGTTCAAATTCAACAGTATCCCATTATCTTAAAGCAGAGATAAACAAGTCTAGTCAAAAAATGTCTTCATCTGATGACTTTTTGAATGAATTATGACTCGACTTGACTTGAATTGAAAACGTCTGACTTGATTTGAATTGAAAACGTCTGACTTGACTTGAATTGAAAACGTCTGACTTGACTTGAAGAAGTGCTCAACTTGACTTGATTTGCAATTTTCAAAAAATGACTTGACTTGACTTGAGTCGAGAAAACGCTGACTTGCTCATCTCTGTCTTAAAGATCAGTTTAACGATGCTTTCGACAAACGGCCACCGCTCAGAAAAGTAATATTTGTTTCGGAGAAAGAAATAATTCTGAAGATTCGATAGCGATTATGTTTAATGCTACAAAATATTCGTCCTAATTCCATTTGCTTATTTCTTGGCTTGCTATATGAAACGAAAATCAATAATTAGCCTTATTTTTATGCCAGAAAAAGAAAGTATGCGTACAATAAAAGAAAAACAGAGTGTAAAACATTAAGATAAAAAGCAAACAAATGTGAATAGCTAGTTCTAAGTTTTATTTTCATTCTGAATCTTTTTCGATGTATCATCATATGGCCTTTCTTCTTCTTGTTAGACTTCAATTCGAAGTAATAATAATTCATCTTCGTCATTTAAATCAAGTATTTTCGATAAATCACTCATATCAACTTCATAATTATCTATTAGTTTATTTCATTTCAGCAGTTCACATGGAGAATGCTAAATAACAAAACAGGTTACTTCGGGAAAAAAAACAATTTTTTATTTTACCCTTGATATTCATGCTGACGATGAACTACGTTCATTGACTTTTGTCTAAGTAAATCACCTAATGAGACTTTTTCAGGTGGTCCTGTTGGAATTTTATGTTGTATTTTTGGTGATCAGTCATATCGATAATAGTATTAATTCATCATCTTGTTCATTCTTGGTGAAGATGTGTTAATTTTTTTATCGTTTTAAAACTTTCATAGTAATTATTTACATCTTCATTAATGCCAATAATAGTAGGAGCTGAAGATGAAGAATTTTCCATAACTGCATACATTTTTACTCGACGAAATTTACTATTTAGTATATATTTAAACATGAATTTAACGAAAAGTATTGTTATAAATGATGCTATGAAATGTATTCAATGGAATTTTGGAGTTTAAGTGAGATAAAATTCTCAAATAGGTAGAATCTGTCATTTTATATTAAGAAAAGTTATTAATAAAGGTAATATGTGTTTTTGCATTAAATAGATCATTTTGAGACTAGAAAAAGTCGATTAGGATTCGCATTTGTCGCTGTTGCGTTCTCACATTGGCACTAATCTTCTCGGATTACTTTCGACATCGCTTTTCGATGTTCTTACCATGAAAAATCATTCTTAAATGAAACTGATGTAGATAGCTATACAATCTAAACAGTTATCTCGATGTTGAGTAAAATAGACTCATCCTTGCTAACTTTAATCGTTTCTTTCGCTTAGCATCCCATACCTTTTATTATCATTCGTCGTTGTAGCATTAGTATTTGTTAAATTGAATGATGATTTTAAATGTAGATATACTAAAAAATAAAATAAAACTTTGTTGCCTTGCTCAGAAAAATAAATCGAATTGAATTTCATTCAAAAGAAACCTTCAGATTAACGTGAAGAAATACGAAAACATCATCGCAAGGACTTACGCATAACTACATCTTCATATGCACTATCGTTTGTACTATTTGATGAAGTCATTGGTTGCGCTAAAAATAAGAAAATTTTATTTAAAATAAATCAAAACATTTTCGTATAAGAAAATACTTAATAACATAGCACGAATGCGTGGTTTTGATAAAATATCGAGCTGATATACACTCTTTTCTTTAATAGAACATGTCTGAAAGAATATTGAAACATAAATCAACAAGCTATAAAAAATAAACATTCGTACATTTGGGTATGGGTGTTAACTAATTCTTTTTACGCTATCTTTGAGAATTCGCCCTTGAATTACTGCCAATATCTTTGTCTTTTGAATATTCGCCAACAGAGTCTAGTGAACGATGATGACGTTTACTTGCATCTGAGTCTACGCTTGAATCATCGGAACGTTGCAATTCGTTATCTTCATGTAAACCAATAGTTTTTATTTGCTAAAATAAAAAATATTCGTGGTCAGTTCGGTGAGAAAAAATGGTATTCAGAGAAGTATTGATCATATCTGAGTCCAGACGAAGCTCAACTCTCTCACCAATCATCTCCAGATACAAATAAATATATTGATTAACGAATAATATTTAACAAAATCAGTAAGAAAATGTTCGATTCTGATCTAGTTATGGATAAGTGGTACAAGTCCCTCTGTTTATATTTTACGTTTGTTTCTTTTGAAAAAAAAACAGGATTATTGAAAAGTGAGTATTGTTTTTTTTCCGACAAGCTGACGTTATAATGAAACTTACTAATCGTCTTGCAAGACCATACATTTCCTTTTTCACCTGTTCGGGATTTATCGTTGATGCATTTGCAGCTTAACATTTTGCTCTAGTTGAAATCGTACATCATTTTAATTCTACCGAGTCTTTATCATAGTCAAACTGTACGATGCAAACTTTCCCTGTAAAAACATACAGAAAATCAGAAATAGTTCTTCGGACAACTAAAAAACAAAAGCTAACTTTATTCTTAAAAATATCTTAATCCTTTCCCTGAAGAAAAACTGCAACAGGATTACTTCTAACATTCTGTTTTTTTTATTTAATATTCGCAATGATCAGTAGAGATGATGAAATCATATTTTATTTTCATATGTCCCTATCTCTTGGAACTTCATCATTTCATTGCATTCAACTATGAAAGAAATAATTATCTTAATCAATAACTAACCTATCATTGGATCGACTCCGATATAATCGATTACTATGTAATTTTGTTGTATTATTATTAAGTCGACGGGGTGATTCTGATGAATCTTGTTTACTATGTTTTGCATTATTACTTATTGATTTTCTATTTCGTAACTCAACAGTTGATGAATTGGATGATGATAAAGATGAACATTGTCGTTTACAATGTGTAGATTCATGATGTCGACTATTCGACTTTTTTCTTTTTGAGGCTATAACTGTAACTTTTGACAATGATCATTGCACAGCTAGTTTATTATCTATATTTATGAGAATGAAATAAAATCAAAAATAATTATAAAGCGAAAACTAAAACTAACTAGATGGTATTCGAGCTTTACTCGTATACGAAAAGCGGTGCGAAGCACGAGTCGAGTACACGAAAAAATAAAAAAATTAACGGAAAAGGAACAGGTAATCTTAAAATTAATTAGGCACCGTTTGACCTGATTAGTTTCATATTCGCTTGGAATATACACATTTTCCTGTCTTCAGCAGTTGTAATCAAAAACAAAAAATCATTACATTTTTTTTAGTTCTCAAGTAATCATAATAGAATTCATTGCTGAGAACATTTTTTTTTCGCGATTATCGCCATAATCTTAGAGAATGCTTTTGATTGAACATTAAATTAGTTCAATGATTCACTAACTTAGATCAGATGCGAAGAAATAGACTATTGACTACTATGGCTTGATGACACCATTTTTATTATCTCAAAACTCTAACAATGACAACAATATAAAATCATCATTTTTGAATGATATATATAGGCGAACGAAACTTAGTATTGAAAATTTGAAAATAGATGTAAGAAGTTCGATCTTGAAACTGTCATATCTAGTTTGAATGGATTTTCTATCATTTACGGTTTTGTAGATCATCGCGTCACTTAATGAGAGTTTTTTATGCGCACTCAAGTTAGAAAGAACTAGATTTTTCATTGCACAACTAATTATCGTTAGGATTCATTAAATAGTATCAGCTGTGATCGAAGAGCCTACTGGGTAACATTTGTTGATGTTGATGACGTCATTTTAATTATCTCGAACTTTGAAAAAAAGAAATTCCTTTCATTTTCGTCATCTTGGAACCACATTTGTGAGTGAACGGAACATCAGATTGAAGATTAGAAAAAAAATTACTAAGTTCGATGTGGATGCTTCCATCTTACGTTTTAATAACATTTCTATGATTTTTCGTTTTCGAGATCATCGTGACACAAAATGACAAAAAAAAGATGCGTACGTCGAGCAAGAAAAAAAATTAATAAAAAAAACAAAAACAAACTTGCGATGGATTATATAAATGCTTCTGCTTCGCATGGCATTAAAAAGAAACTAATGAACAACATCATATCTCTGTATATATTTATAAATATACAAAGTAGTCTATCTATTCATTGCCTCTATTAGGATTTGTCTCATTTGATTAACCAATGAAAATAAAAATGTTGCAGAGGCCGTAAAGGATCATACAGAATATTAGTAAATATTGGTGAATATAAGTAGCCTTTTGTACTAGAAGATTTTCCATAGTTGCCTAGGTGTTATTAATATCTTGTCAACGTTCGACACTCACTATTGTCTAAAGAATATGTTAGTTAGAATTTAGCCCAATTCAATAGTCGAGTGAAATGATTATAGACAAAATTATATTCATAGAAACATCAAATGATCAAGGAGAATGTTTTTTTCCTTTTCAGTTGAATTCATTTGAAATGTTCTTTTTTGTGAAAAAAAATGATCCTGATCTATCTGCAAAATATTCAACTTTCAACCATGAGATGCCTAGTTCGACTTCGAATACAAATCCACATCTAATAATTATTCACAATTCGAAAATAAACGAAAAAAAAAATCGCGACCATTTAAAAACTATCCCAGAGCAAAGGAAAAGATCGTCAAATTCGCAGCCCATTTACACGTTAGGAATAGATTTAGATTTCCTTTTTTATAAATTTTATATTTTATAAATTGACATTCACTCCCACTTACAATTTAGGAATAGATGTAGATTTCCTTTTTATAAGTTATAAAATTTATAAATTGACATTCACTCCCATTTATAAGTTAGGAATAGATGTAGATTTCCTTTTTATAAATTATAAAATTTATAAATTGTCCTTTACTCCCACTTACAATTTAGGAATACATTTAGGAATAGATTTAGATTTCCTTTTTATAAATTATAAAAATTTATAAATTGACATTCACTCCCATTTATAAGTTAGGAATAGATTTAGATTTCTTTTTTATAGGGTTTGGTGGGAGGGTGTCGGTGTGGGTGTGATGAAAGGCAGACATACGCGGGTCTGCACACACACACAAACATAACATGGCAAGTGTGGGTGCTGGGAAAGGCGGACAACGGGTCTACACATCCACCCACACTCACACCCACACCCTTTATAAATTTTATAAGTTATAAAATGAAATCTAAATCTATTCCTAAATTATAAATGGGAGTGAAGGTCAATTTATAAATTGTGTAATTTATTAAAACTAAATCTTTTCCCCGCATTGCGTGAAATCATGAAAGTGGTTTTTTTTCCATTTATACTCGAAGTCAAATTAGGCAGCTACTCATATTCAACTTCACTGTAAACAGTCAAAAAATGGCGAAGCTATCAGAAATCAGAAAGCAAAGAAAACTGATTTCAAATAATGAACAACCCAGGACGAACAATCCGATACCTGGATCCAACCGAACTCGATCGGATTTCGATCGGTTTCTACAGGATCCTAAGCAAATCCGGGCTGCGGACCCACTCACGGATCTCTAGTGTTGGAATCCGATCGATTCTTGCAGGAACCAGTGAAAACTCGATAGGTTTCTTTAGGACCTCGTTGGAATCCGACGTCTAAAATTCCTATCGAATTCGGTTGTTGGATTTGATTGGATGTTCATCGGATTCCAACACTAGGGATCCGTTAGTAGGTCATCAACCCGGAATCTCATGGAACTTTGTCGACTCGTCGGATTTTATAAGATCCGATCGGATTCATTCACCTGGGAACAGTTTTTTTTCACTATTCATCGCCGAAAATAACTCACCATATCATTAACACATTCTCTGGAACACATTGAAAGAAAAAAATATCTTAATCAAAATAATTAACGAGTGGAATCATCGTGTTTCTGTTTCACAAATATGTAACTATTGGAAAAAACGCCTCCTAATTCTATAAAACAAAATCTAATATGCTTACTATATAATGTTGAAGGTTTAAATACTCATGTTGCTGATGTCGATATATTACTGTCAAGTTATAACCCTCATATTTGCATACTCACAGAGGTAGGAGCAGCGATAAAGAAAAAGTTTACTTTTCCAAATTATTTATCATTCTTACAAGCGGGTATACTAATTCGTTTGGAAGTGTAATGATTTTGTACCACAAATGTATTAATTACAAATTATCAGATAGTGATACTAACTTCATCTTGATTGAAATATCGTTATCCAATGAAACTTTGTATGTAGGTGGATTGTATGTTCCTCCTAACTCTCTGCCATCTTTTCAACTACTATCCAAACATCAAAATAAACCATTTTATACATTCGGTGACTTAAATGCCAAACGCACAGAGTGGGGATGTACAAAGAATAATACAAGTGAAGTACAACTTCTAAACTGGTTGGAAATAAGAGGAAATGAATTAATCGTGCCTCAAAAAGCAACATCAAAAAGATCTGATTCAATCATTGATTTTGGTATCACTCGCAATGCAACTGGTTGGACTTCAGAAGTATTAGATGAAGACACATCTGATCACTATCCGATACTATTTCAATCATCAATTGCAGTTGATGAAAATTCTTTTTTATAGGTTGACTAATTGGAAATTATTTCCTTCTTTTCTATCTGTTATCTACGAATATTGGCTTTCAATAGTATACAACCTTGATGAACAAACATTTTTTAATCTATTTTCTTTGTTCCTTGCATCACTATGGGATAGGTGTAGCACCTATGAAACAGTAACAAAATATCGTCCTTCTTGGTCACCATATCTTGTTCTTATGGCAAAATCTGTAAATAGAGCCCGTCGAAAATATAGAAGAAATCGTAATAGTATAAATCTACAATATTTTTTAACATTAAAAGAATTATTTATTACTGATCGCAATCACGTTGTGCAATCAGAACCAGAAAAAAAAATGATCTCGGGTAACAAAAGAACGAAACATGTGGAAATTTGTAAAACTGTCTTTTCACTCATTTACTCCTCCATTTCGTGGACTCATAATGAGTACACATAAAATAACTAACTCACAGGATATTGCTGATACAGCAGCAGATTTTTTTGAGATACATGTTCAAGTACCAAAATATGATGTAAACAATCCTGTGCATGTGGATGCAATAATTTCATATAATCAAATTGAATATACTCCAAATGTCCCATTGGAACAAATTACAATAAATGAAGTACTAAATGGATGGAAAAAATGTAAAGGAAAAAAATCTACAGACAGTGTTGGAACGTCTGCCTACATGTTGAAACAACTTCCTAATGAATATATGGGGATATTAACAATACTTTTTAATAAATGCGCACTAAAATGGAGTTTTTTCGAAGCTAGTAAACATGCTAAAGTGATTTGTTTATCCAAATATGGACTATTTCCAACAGTTAATAAATTGAGACCGATTTCTTTATTGCCAAATGTTGGGAAATGGTATGAACGTATCATTCATACTAGAATACTAAATTGGTGTGAACAAAACAACATTTATGTAGATGAACAATCAGGACTTACATCGCATAGAAGACTACAAACAAGAATTATATCGTTAGTTGAAGACATAAAATTAACAATAACTGCGTGTAACAGACCCCGTACTTGTTATATTTGCTAATTTTTTAACGGCTTTTGATAGAATGTGGTACCACGCGTTAATATCATCATTAATAAAACTCGGAATGCCACTATCTCTAGTCAAACGAATTGCAAATTGGCTTAATGACCGTTCACTTTATATCCAGCATAGCAACGCGTTTTCTCGTAACATAAAGATGTTTGTTGAGGCTCCTCAAGGGTCAATACTTGCTGCTACTCTTTTTTGACTACATATACACTTTTTATCCTCTTTATTCATGCAAATTACAACTCACCTTTTTTGCAGATGATCTGACATTATTGTTCGTAGGGTCGCTTGAAAAGAAATTTTCACGCAATATAATTGATCTAGAAACGAAAGCACACCACATAATAAATATACTTGAAAAATACGCAAAAGATATGCCACTACCTGTAAATGTATCTGAAACTAAAGCATTACTAATACATAATATAATTTCGCCAACATTACCACATATCAAGTATAGCAATCGACCAATTGAATTTGTATCTAATTTTAAGTATCTAGGCGTAACAATTACATGTAAACTGGGTTGGGGAATTCATATGAATAATGTATTCAAATCTATAAGAAAAATATACAATGCAATGAAAATATTATTTTACAAAATACCAAAACAACTTATTAATATATGACGAAAACGTTTTTTTCGCTTACGCGCTTCCTCATTTTATTTGGATGTTTCCTACCTGGTTCCTTTTTACTGAAAAAGAAAAAGAAAAAATTTATTCGTTACGTTGTTCAGGAGTTAGGTTAGTTTATGGACAAAAAGGTTGGGATGATATGCCTACTACGATAATAAGTCAAGAAAAATCACTATATGATTTTATTTTTCGCTATTGGAATAAATTTGCGTTTTATCTTGAATCATCAATTGAAGCAACAGAATATCAACAAGATAACGCAACGTTAGCGTCACCAACCCTCTACTGAAAGGATTCAATCATGTAGAACGTTGGTATCCAAAACCATCTAGCTGAGAGACTTCACATTTTATAACTTCGAAATGATTTTCATGGAAAACACGATTGATAACTGAGTATAAATAGAAAGCTTGCTTGGAAGTATCACCAAGAAAACGACATTTGAGTAGTACTTACTAATACTATATAGTAATACTGAAGTTAAGTGCATTCGATCTGCTACAACTCGAGCTATGCTCCGAAAACTTTCGATCAGCTTGATAACGGAGTGAAGAAAAAGACTCATTCAAAAGAGCTATGATCGAAATACCCAATTTTAGTAAAATTACAACTCAAAGTGGCCTATGAACTAGATATTTAACATGAATCTGCACAAGTAAATCATAGATCAAATCAAACTGACTTTTTCTAACTCGATTTCGGTTAGATTCGGCCTCATTTTTGCTCAACCTCATGTGGGTTCATTTTGTTTTTCGGTGCGCTTTCCGTCTAGAATGCATATATTCATTCCCGGGTGCACATTCACAGATAGATAAATCTAAGATTTACATCTTTTGAATCAAATCCACTCGCAATCAGGAATAACTAAACTTATTAAGATAATCACGACAAGTATAAATTTCAAATATTTCATGACCTTTCTTTGGAAGAACTGGAAGATATTTACGATTTTCGAAAATTGTTTCAACTTTTCTGATCGAGACAACGTGTAACTATTCTATAAGTCTGCAAGGCCTGTAGTCTTATAATCACAACAGATTTTTAACTGAGCGGTTAGCTTTATTTCATATATGCGGTGGACGTGGTACTTTTGAACGCTGCATGTTTGATTGAAAGCTTCGCTTCATTATATAATTATTAGATGAAAACAAAGAGAATTTTCAAAAACCCCGAACACAACAGTCGTGGGACTAATTTAATCCAGTTTCATCTACACCCAGGAGGATCATCCTGCCGTCTGAAAGGCGATCGGAAACGGCTATAAAACGACATAAAACGGCATTCATTTTCACCTTATTTCGCCGTAATCCGTCAGCTCGTTTTACCGGCCGTTTTTTTGCTAGAAAACGGCTATCGCTTTTAACACTATTCTCTTCGTTTTCCGAGCTGACGGAAAACGGCGCCGTTTCTTAACGTTTTACATCGTTTTATGCCGTTTCAGGCCGTTTACGGACCGTTTTCTTTCACCTGGGCATATGCGATAAATTCCTGACAATTTCGAGAAGAATGAGACAACATTCCCGAGTACTTATCCAGTTCGAGTCCGTTCGTAGATGCGCTAATCTAGAATTCTAGGAGTTAAGTTTGAATAAATTCTTCGTGCTACAATAAAAGTTGACATATCAAGTATAAACTGAAGACTTTGAAAAAAAGCCTGCAACGTCTTAGTGCAGGTGAGCGGCTAGTCGTTGCCAAATTGAGAATCAATTCCACCGCAAGATGCCTATAGCTTATTCGTAATAAGATCTCACATAACCATACGATACATCTAACACTATAAACATTGTCAAATAGTACCCTTAAAAAATTTCCCTACAAAGAATTCCTATCACGAAAATCGGACGATCTAGGCAGCTCCTAATGCATTATAAACTTGCTTGAACTGCAAAATTTCAAAAAACTAACAACGCCATTGTATTCCCCGACCCCCGATTACCTTCGGTCAAACCTATACCTACAGATATTGTTTGAGGTTAGTTAAGTTTATGCATCTGCTTTCCTATTGGACGAACGAACGAACGCATTTAACTCGTTTTACGTAATACCCTCCTTTCAGTAGATGGAATATATCTCTTTATATCTTTTTTCTCCTACGTTACTTTTATTTATGTGAACCTGTACATGGTACATTAAAATGAATGAAAAAAAAATTATGCTGTGTCTTTTCGTTTCTGTTTTCCAATTGATTCTGCTCGTTGACGAGCCCAATCAGGCAATGGCGCATTCCAATCACTTGGTGGCCGAGTTCTCAACTGCCATACATCATTATTTTCTGATGATAGTTTGCGTCGAATATGACGCTCTTCTTCATAGACTATTAATTTTTTCTATTGAAAAGCAAAATTAAGAAATAATATTTTGTCTTCAGAGTAAATTCCTCTTACTAATTCTTGAGCATCTTGTCTTTGTAACCAAAACATACAACTATGTAATGCTTCAGCTATTGGTGCACAATCTTTTCGCTGACCTAACATATATCGTTGATGCAATCGACCACGCCAACCTAATAAAACAACATAGAAGAACAATCATTTAAAACAAAAAGGAAGACTCACTGCGACAATAACTTAATTCATCACTATATTCTTCACATGGTCTGATCTACAAAATTGAATGAAGCAAAACTAAAAGATTTTATCTTCTACTTTAATCAATTACCAGCCATTCACTGGAAATTTCTTGACTTTTATCAGAATTGGTTGCCATTATCTAGAAATAAAAAGAAGTATTGTACAAACTCAAAACTCAGCAAATTAAATTCAATTAAAAATTATACTACAAAGCACACAGTAAAACAAAATCATTCAATTCATTTTCTTTTTATGGACGAGTTCGCAAACCCCAAATGGACGTTCGACGTAAACCGTAAGTAGGTCGAGCAACGTATGAAAAACGTTGTTGATTTAAACTAATGGATGGACCAAGTAAGGTATTCAATTTTTGTAAACCACGTTCATCAACAACACCAAATATATCCAATGAAGCTAGATGACGTATTTGTTTCAGTGATCTAAGGTTTTTTTTATAAATTAGAATTAAATTAATTTTTTCTGTTTCTATAAATACGTACGCATACGAAATTGGTGCAATCGCGTAACAACGTGAAAATGCTACATGCTCCAAATTAACACAGTTGCGTACAACACTTGTCACTGATTTATCAGTTATTAAACTTGAATCACTTAAGTCAAGAACACGAAGGCGAATAGCACGATTTGTTAAATTTTCAACACCTGAAAGAATTTAAAGTTTACTGAAATTTAGCGTCTGGATAGAAGATTCTACAATTTAAACTTTTATGTTGTATTTTGATGCAGAGGTTGGTGCACCCGTATCTCTTTAAGAATTGCTTTGTCAATATCAGAGTTTGATTATCTTAGATAGTACTGCGTGTGTGTGTGTGTGCTAACAAACATCTCTCAGGCTAGTCTTCTGAAGAATAAAAAAACATGATCATATTCGGCTTCTTGTCACTAATTTCGATCTGATTGGAAGTATCTAGTAAGACCAGTGTTTGCTTTATAGGCTAGGTTTTTTTTAGTTATATTGCGTATTTATTTGGATTATCATCGATATACCGAAGATAATGTGATACTAGCTATTTTTGTTTCCAAGTTAAATCAAACAGGTAGGTTTTTCTTTTAATTTCCCGTCTGTAAATATTATCTAAACTTTCAAATCAAAATTTCATACATTCATCAGTCATTCCTTGTCGAAAGCCAGTTAATGTGATTTGTTCAATACTGGATTGAATTGTTCGACATATATAATGGACACATGGATCACTCAATTGTGTCCAGCCCAAATTCAAATAACGTAAGCTAGAAAGAAATTTATTTTCTAAGAATGGATTAGAATTGTTTTTAAATACTGCTTTATTTGACTCGTTAATATTGAACAACAATCAAGATCAATGCCAGTACACATAGTTAGATTTAATGTGTCAAGTTGTGGATTCAATGCTAATGTTCTAAATTGAAAAAAAAACGAAGACTTTTCGACCACAGTTATATAGAGAAATTTAAAACTTGTATAGAAAGAAAACAGAGCATCATAGACATTACGATCATTGTGTTTAATAGATCCTAGTAAATATTTGCTAAGAAACTTTCTCATCTGTCGATCATTCATGAAAGCAAATCATCTTTTTAATATAGATTTTTATTTTTGATAAGCTTACTCGAAAATCGCAACATTCAGCGCTAATGTTTCCAGACTAAGTTTTCGAAGCGATCGACAAGCACTAATTAAACTTAGTAAACAATCGGGCGTTATTGTTGCGAGAGTTAAATCAAGAAATTGAAGTTTTGTAAACCTATAAAGATAAAACGGAAAATTCCAAAACTAATACATAAAAGATCTCTCACGTTTACCAAGTATTACGATTCGGTGAATAAATCGAATTTCCATGAACCTAAATTATGTTTATTATAAGTTTAATAATAATTAACTTCCAGACAATAAACTAACTGTAGTTTGATACATTTTAAGAATAATTGTACCACGCAAAAGCACATCACGTAAATAACAACTTTCAATATGTTTTCGAGACATGTCAACACGACACCATAAACTTGGATCATAACTGGAAAGTCATTTAAAAAGAAAAAAATTCCTTTCTGACTTATTCATATGAATTTTGTTCTTCAACATACGTTAAAGAACGTAATCGGCGGCAGACTTGAGCCATACAAGCTAATGATGCACGAGGAAGATATTTTAGAATTGTTAAAATTAATTCATCCGATAATAAATTACAATAATCTATTCAATATGTATAAATAAGTGTAAACTACATTAGCAGCGATATGAAAAATATTAACCTATGCTTTTTGAGCTTGTCACACTGGAATATGTTCGCATTCTACCATCCTTAGACGGTATAAATTCAGATAAATCAATTGAACGGAATCTTATATGAAGTGGACTGTTCACTGTTGATGATAGTTTCTATGTCAAATCAAGAATTTAATTTGAAAAAGAAAAACTAAATTTTTCTGCTTTACATACCGAGTCATTTAAAAATATATTCGACATTTGTCTGGAAACATTTGCCGAAGAAACTCGTGCTGATAATGGTCGATCTTGATCATCATTAATACCATGAAAATAGGTAGTTCGATTATCGAATAAAACTTCTGGTGCTTTTAAACATATATTACTATGTGCATTGCCTTGATTTCTAAATCGCAAAGAGAAAATTTGTTTTTTTCTTATAAGTTTCATTCTTTCCTAATTGATTTATTCCTGTAAAAAAATATTAATCTGCCTGTAGATAGACTGAAAATGGCGAAGAAACCGAACGAAAGACATTGTTTATGCAATCAGTGATCTAGACGTCTAATGAAATGTTGACTCGTTGATAATGGTTCTCATTTCATGATTGGCGACGTTGAATTAGAAATATGATTAGTGATATAACGCTGGAGTTAAAATAAACGATCACTCGTGTGATATTTCACGAACTAGTTTATGCTCAATTACGAATCACTATACTATGCTGTAACAAAAACTGATAGTCTTTTGATTACGAATGATTTTAGACTAACTGCTGAACGATCTCGATTATTTTCATGTCAAAATCTTCTATCGTTCTGGTATATGTTTAAGTTCTCAGATAAATAGTTTACCATTGATTATGTCTGGAAGATTCAAAAAAAAAATAACAATTCATTACAATATTCTTCCGAAAATTCCTCTCATTGCCTGCAGTCTTTCAGTCAAAATAATCGGATTATGCTTATAGTATAAGAATCAAATTGTGAACTACGTTCGCGCTTAAAAAAAGATCAGGCGGAAAGAATTGTTTATTGACAAAATAAATGTCTCGGAATCGCAAAAGACAAGATTTCAATAACTCTATTAGTCTTCTCTTTCATTTAGAATATAAACAGTTCAACTTACTGTGGAATAATTTGTGGAATGAGGTCGGTTGAATCACAGCGTGTCAATGGTCGCGTTGGTCCTTGCAGCTTCGATGCATGATAACGTTCTTTAACTTTTGATGGTTCCATAGGATTTTGCTTTTTTTATTTATTCCTCTAAACTTTACTATTCATATCAAATGTTGTTTTCATATAAAGTAAAATCCTCTGTCTTGGTTATTTTATTTTTCTGACATGTACATATAGAAGTTTCGAAAAAAATAGAAGAGAAGAAAATACAACATCGTTTGAAAACAGTACATGTTCATATAACAAAAAAACAAACAAACAAAATGAAATATCTAACACATCTTTACTATACTTTTTCTCATATCTGACATACAACAATTATGATCGCGTACGTAAACCCCAAAGAGATGTACGTTGTATACCTGTTGTTGGTCGAGCAACATTTGAAAGCGGAAACATATTCAAATGAATTCGTGTACCCAGTTCATTGCGTAATTGTTGTAATGGCAATTGGGCTAACGTACCAAATATATCTAATGCAGTAAAAGCTGGTAATGATTTTAATGTACTAGAATGGAAGAACATTATTATTCAGTTCATATGCGATTTAAAAAGAAAAGAAAAATATCTAATTACATAAGTGCTGATGGAGAGAGCAAATAACAACGTGACGCAGATAAATGTTCAAGTAAACGCGAATGTTGACGAAGTGCAATTATTGATTGATCACTGATCACTACTGAATCACTTATATCAAGAAAATGTAAACGAAATGCCCGATGTACCAATGTTTGCATACCTTAATTTAAAAAAAAACAAGATAGATGTTAGCAGAATTTAGCTGGTCATAGAAACGTTGTTTTATTCTATCAATTTCGAGGTCGATTTCTTTGAAATAGTGCTCAAGAAATTCTACAGAGATAGACGATTTATAAATAATTGAAACGAGACGAGGAATACAGCTCCTCGGATAGGATCGAGCTTTAAATATGACAAAAATCACGAGTTCTAACAAGCAATCTAAAGTTATCCTCCTATAATTTAACATTTCTATTTGATCGTGAAAAAGAAAATTAGTTTATTTACAATCGTCCGTTAAGTTATAACGGTGTCCACTGATATTTAAGTTTTCAATGCACCGTGGTATTGTTTCACATATATACTGGATGCTTTGAGAAGATAATTCAGTCCAAGCAATATTTAAAGAACGTAACCTATAATAATTTAAATATAAAATAAGAAGAAAAATATGAGTATATTATTACATACGATAAAAGTTTATTGGTAATTAATCGACAACATTCGAATGTTATACCTGTGCACATGGCAAGATTAAGTGTATCAAGTTGAACATTTGCGACAATTTTTCTAATAGAAAAATAATTTATTGTTTCCTGTTTGTTATGACAGAAGAAAATCGAATTTTACTTGACGATTTTGTAGTTCAATGGTACTGATTCTAAACTAAGTTTACATAATGAAGTACATGAACGTAGTAAATTAAGAAGAAGATCAGTTGAAATTATTGCAGCGGTTAAATCAAGATGGCATAAACTTTAAAAAAAAATTATACGATAAGTTTAATAGTATCAACTAAATAAAAATACATACGCAGATGGTTCAATATAAGTAAAATTTGACTCTTCAATCTGAAACAATAGCCAATCAATTTTTTTTTAATCTTTGGAGATTCTCCAAACTGACATTTAATCGATGAAATTTCAAGATTCTAAATTTAAGGCTGCCACTTTTTCGCCGCATTATTTACTTTTCATTTAGGATCTAACGCCAATCTCGCTTATAAAAACTAAATTGAATCACTAATTCTGATCGACTACTATATCTATCACTAGATATCTGTAAAACTGGTTGTTTCAGTAGTACACTAAGGGAACTATTTCATCGATTATATAATTCAATCCTTATTAGCTTAGAAACTTCATATATATATATATATCTTACTGTTGATTGATTCAGTTTTAACGTAACTGTTCCACGTTGTAAAAGACTATTTAATTGTTCACTACCAATACGTTTATAAGATAGATCAATACGACGCCATAAATTTGGATGATATCTAAAATATATTTAGTCTAAAATGAATTTTTTGTTTGAGAGAAAATTGTAGACATCATACCCTATGGCGCGATATTTTCGACAAGTTTGTATAAAAGCAACGAGGGATGCTTTATTTAAATAAGGAAGAATTGTTAAAATGATTTCATCAGGTAATTGAAAAATATTTGATTTTGCTATAGAAAACAAGAAACAATATTAGGTAAAAAAAGTCTTCATTTTTCTAATATAGAAAACTTACCATCGGTTTTTGATCTAGTTTTACTTCTATAACGTTGAAATGTATTTGATACATCACCCGGTCCATGTGATAATGTTGGTACATCGACAATTTTTGATTTACTTTTTCCTTTCAACTTTTTAAGACGATCTAAATTTTTTTTCCCATTGATAATTGGATTTTCATGATCAAGATCATTTTGTGCAATTGTTGTATGTTTCTTAAATTGATAACGAAAAAGATAATTTTCAAAAGGATAAAAACTCAATTTATACTTACACGTTTTGTGGAAGTCATTCTTATTAGAACATAAAAAAACAAAACAAAACAAAACAATATACATATAGTTTATTCATTCGACCCTTAAACGCGGCATCTATTGACAAAAGTTTTAATTTGTCCGATAGGTGACTATTACATTCGAGATAGTCGACAGACCGGGAGACAAATACATGGATATCTTATCAAGTAGCTCTAGTAAAAACAAATGTTTATCAGTTGATATTAATTCGAAGAAAACTATGCAATGAAGTTTGAAAGATTTTAACCTCGATTTTTATCTTAACTAGAACTTGTCAACGATTATAGACGACTCTAGGACACAGAATGGATATAGTGCAGCAAGTAGATATCGGAAATGTGTTTATCAACGCTTGGAAAAGACTTCGAGTTAAAATATGGACTAGAATCGAAATCAAAGACATATATATATATACAAATTTTGTTGAGTTTGCGTGAATTGGAAGAGACTGGTGAATATTTCTTTTTTTGGAATCGAACAGAAACAAAAAGAATACTGGTCAGGAAAGAAGATGCTTATTCTTACGTATATAAAATCGGAAAAGTCAATTTATACTAATAGTAGAGCCAGAAAAGCTCTTTCGTCGAAAGTAAGATTGGATGAAATTGATACTAACTTGTTTCAACTTTCGCGCGGTGTTCAAACATCATAATACCATCGAATATATTTCTAAATACTATATAGAATTATGATATTCATCTACAGTCTAATCAATAGTTATTTTATGAAATTAGATAGAACATTCCAATACTATTTTCTGTAGATAGAATCTTTAAATATTGAATTTATCAAGAATATAAGTTTTATTTCATTTTTTTTAGGAACGATGTAAATACTTGCAAAATAATTATTTAACTCATTTTTTAACTTGAATAAGTGAGTATTTAGAAACCGGTTTTTCATTGAATATTTATTTATTTTTGTTTAGCGGATTGATTTGCAACAATGACTTCTAGACAAAAAGCTTTCGATGAATGTTGCTTATTATCACACATACGTTTAAGCAAAGAACGGATTTTGTATCTTCTGGAATACCGTTTTAAAAGTAATTCGATTCGAACAAGTTTTGATTTCAAATCAATTCATCCTGAAAAACCGTCGATCAAAGCAAAGATTTCTCGTTCACTGTTGCGATGTAATCCAAATAGTATAAAATCAATAAATAATAATGATGAAAACAATGCATTTGAATCGTCGGACGATGAAATGAATGAAATATCTTCCCCGAAGTCGCTAACCAGCGTTAATGATGATGATTATCTTAACACACTAGCACAATGGGATCCAAATGCAATTCAAACAATGATTGAAAGTGACGAAGAAGAAGAAGAAGAAGAGCAAGTAGATATGAGAAATGATGTTCAGACAACACAAGATAATAATACGAATGCTAATTCCATGGATTTATCAACAGGTAAGTTAAATATCTTTTACTGTATTATCAATAAAATTGTTCATGTTTCGAAAAAAACAGATCTTGAAATCAACAAGATGAAAGATATTTGATGAACACTCTCGTTCTCGTGAACTTTGCCGTAATAGCTAAAAACCAAGTCGCATCTAAATCTGAAAAATTTTCCTGTTAGTGGTATCAGAAAAAAGATATCGTAGCTTTCGGACATCTATCCAACCTTGAAGTAGAAAACTATTAATTTCTTTCAACAAAGGTGAATCGATCAAATATCTTGTCAAATTTGTATAAGAGTTTCATTCAAGACTTTGTCTCTTTAGACTTCTAAAGATGAATAGTTGTGTCTAGAATGGTAGTATGTGTTGAATCGTCCCGATTTGCAGCATACAAATAAATCATGTATGATCATTGCACATCCCAAGCAAGATTACTCAGCAATATTTAATACTTTTTTCTTCGAATACTTGTCCTAGTTACGTTGATTTCCTCCTTTTTCTAGAAATGCCTGCAAGTCAAGTCGAAGATATTCTAATTACATTTATTAATCGTTCAATAAAAAATGAACCGATGGTAGATGATAGCAATGATTTTCACTGTGCACAATTAGATGGCCAAACAGATTTTCAATTTGATACTCATCATAAAAAGCAAAAACATAAAAATGAACATAAAACTACGAATCAAGTTATAACTACAGTGAAGTCACAGAGTTCAAAATCAACGCAAACTATTGAATTAGCCAATATATCACAATCATTCAATACATGTCAAACAAACAATAACAAGAAAAAGAAATCTTCTAATCAATCACAACAAAAAGATGATAAGCAATCAAAAAAATTTAATAGACCATTATCAAAAAGTCAAAATGTTGATGAGAATTTTCATCCTCGTAAATTTTTATTGAATTTATTTTTCACTTATTAAAAATTCTACTTTTAGAATGCAAAAATAAGCACATACTTTCATCGTCCATGGGAGAAAAGTCAGTCGGTAGACATATGAATTTAGTTCAACAAACATTAGATAGCTGTCGAAAACTAAAAGTAAATAATTCAAATCCAGATTTCGTTCAGCCTAAAAATCTTCCAATAGATGCTACAAAAAATGCCAAAGTAAATCTATGAAAATCCTTTTGCAAAACATTGAATAATCTTTATTTTCTATTTAGCCGTCAAATTCAGCTGTTAAGATAAATCTGAAAAAAAGAAAACGATTGGATACTAAAGTAAATCATAAATCACGAACTAAAGAATATTCATCATCAAAAAGAAAAAATAAGTTATCTATGGGACATAATGGTAAAACTATTCTGGATTATTTTAAAGTCATCAAACGTTCACCAAATAATGATAATATTCAATATTTTGAAGTAGTAAAAGAACCAATCGATTCAGTGAGATCAGTGGTTCATGCGACAAGGAAAAGACTGGCAAGTTCTTCTGATGAATGTATTGTACTTGACGACGACGACGACAACGACAACGATGATAATAAAAAGATCAATAAAATTGATAATGATGACATACAATTAATTGAAGAATCAAGGTAAATTTTGTATTTTCACCAATTTTTTCCCTATGTTGCGCTTCTTTTGAATGAAAATTGAGGAAAATTGTCCTCTAATTCGAAATAATTAGATTCAAAATACTTGTGCGACAGTCGTCGATAAAGTATTACCTTTTAAGCATTGGCTTCATGAAAATTTTCAAATTGAAATTCGAAAACTAGCTTTCCAAATACTAGTGAGTAAGACCAATGCATACTGCACAAATTCAGTCGTTTCATAATAATGAGCTAAGAGTCTGAACTAATGTATGATGCACATTATGATAAGATAGCTAATAAGAAAATTCCATTAAAATCTCCTATGTTTTATATAATACAAAAATGTTTCTAATTCTAGTCAAATTATTTCGAGACTGTGCTTGAAGACAAACTTGATCTTAAACTATTTGAGGAAACACAATTTTTACAGTTGTAGGACAACAATGTTCGTGCAGTTGATAGTAGTATCCGATCTCACTCTATGATATCTACCAGCATTCATTTTACTGATGCGAGCTTATCTCCCATACGTTTTTATGCGAGAATTAGAGTTGGCGGGCATTTTTCAACCTGTGATCATTGTTTATTTAGTTCTTCAATCTATGATAATATATGTGCACGTGAAAAGCCTCTCGATCATACTGTTGATTCAACAGTCATGCGTGTCAAATGGTTAGTGAATCTTGAATTAGTTCTGCTCGAACATATTTCTAGGTACTATCAACAAAATATTCGCCCAAAGAATAAACTACAGTTGCACGATTGTGTTAGCTATTCATCTACCGACAATCTTTTATCATATCGTATTAGTCCAGAATTTATTACAATAATAATTAAGAATTTCTTGAAAATTTTTATTGTTCGAAATTTAAATACTGATAACAATGAACTGTCACTTTTTCAGTATGGTTTAACATCACATTTACGTTATTTATTACTTGAACTGCCAACATATAATCATCAAAATAATAGTAATACTGAACACGATTGTTTACAATGTGATGAATATTTTTCTTTAATAAATATTTTATTCGATTTGTTATTCGATTTAATTGAATATGATATATGTGAAATATATGATAAGAAAACATACCGATCGACATTAATCAAAGAGGATTATTTCAATCAATTTATTCGCAGAAAAACAATTCAAACAAATAATTTCGATCGTATTAAATTAATAATTTATTTGATTGAATTAATTGAACTACATAGAAATAAATGTCAAAGTAAAAAAGAAATTTTCCATTTAAATGAAAATCAAAATTTTCATTCCATCGAAAATTTTCTTCAGCACATTATTCTAAAAGCAAATGAGTACGAAAATTAATTTTTATTGATAAAAAGAAAAATTTCAATTATTTTATTTAGTTTAAATAATGAGCGAATTTCGATATGTTTAAATGTGATGGAATTATGTCTTTTGTTTGTAAAAGAAAAAGAAGCGTGTATACAACAAGTAAGCTTGTGGGAATGCCAGAAGAGATTTGTATACTTTTTGTTTTGCTGTTCAGATGGCGTTATTTTTAGCAAAACTATGTGAGGAAAATTCAACATATCTACATTTGTTTTTGTTTGATGAAAACTTATTGCCTGATATTCGTTTACTATTAATCAGTGAATTAGTTTGGAAAAAATTTAATATTAAATTTGCTTCCACGACTAATATAATTGAGTTTTTCGATCATATTGAAGTAAGAGAACTTTTGTTTATTATTAAATAAGTTAATTATATTTACTTTTTGTTTAAAGGCTGCCGCACGATTACGAAATGTAAGTAGTAAAAAGAAGAATATTTTCACAAAATGTAACTTGAAGATATAGACTTCATAGAATTATCTATCGACTAGATATTCTAAAGTAAGGGATCAACTGTCACTGTCATCACCGTTGCATCTTGATCATGAATTATGTAATGTTTCAATGATTCAACGGAAAAAAAATCGAAGAAAGCAATCTATATTGAAGTATTATTGTTCGAGTATAATTACTAAACATTTCAGATTTGATATGAAGCCAGTGCTAATATAAGGAGATGTTCAGTAATGTGAATATATTTGAATAATACTGGAAAATTGAAATTAACTATATTAGTTCATATAAAACTACGCAATATCTGCTTCTTATTGTTCTTTTCTTCTCGTCGATGTCTCTACGTCATTTCAGTCGATGAATAATCAATTTCGATTAAAAAAAACGAGATGCAACTGACCCAACTCTATGTGAGACACCAGTAATCTGGAGCAGATTTCAGCGCAGTTTTCACCTTAAGAGTAGCACCTCCAAAAGAAAGCCAAGGAGAAGTATAATTTACATTTAAGATCATAAGAAATGACCAGTGAGCAGTGGCGTAGTCAGAAATTTTCGAGCCATGGGCCGTTTCCCAGCTAAATTATTTTGCGTAGTGGGCACCAATGGGCAATTGAAAAACAATTGGGCTACAATTTTTTCCGATACGCATTGTCATTGCGAAACCGATGCATACTGAAGGAAAACTCATCATTATTAACTAGATCACAATGGCAGACATTGTTTTACAGTAACACCATATATCTTCGAACATATATGTGTATCAAAATGTTTTGGCATCGGGCAATTAGTAGCATTTCAAAAAATTATTGGGTAATAACTCCTTAGTTATTGGGCAGCTGCCCAATACCCTCTGGCTACGCCACTGGCAGTGAGCTAAATTCAAGATCATAGTATTTCGTTCGATCTTGTTTTTAATACCTTTTCCTATTGTAGGAATGAAGCACGATGACTCTGGGTTTATAGAGAAGGATTATACCATTGAATTTTTTCGAGAATTTACAAATCTAACGATTATCTTTATTCATATAAAAGATACACTCCATAGTGATCAAATATTTCAGGCGATTTCTACATAAATTTCAAACTTTATTATCACCATTCTAGTCGATACTCAACTTCCAAAATTATAGTTTTCACTTTTTTCTTGTTATTCATACTAAAAATAGTTGAAATCTATTTCAAGAAAATTTATATTATTTTACTTTTAGCCAATTGATGACAGTGCACTATTACTCATCCGCAGTTTGTTCAACACATATGCTGATCTTATGATTTGTATGTTACACAGATATTCTAACATTCATTTAAATTGAGTTTTCTTTTCTTCAACAGGTATAAAAAATAGTACGCTCATCAAACAGTCTTTAACTGAACAAATAAAAATGTTACGTAATGAGCTTGCATCGATATACGCTACTTTAACGGATATTTCTCATGATTTAAATTGCAATCAGCAGATTAAACGAACCGTGATACTTTTTCGTTTACTTCAATATAAATGGGAGCAGTTCTAGATTATACTATTGTGTTTGTTTTTCGTTTTTGTTTTTCGTTTTTGTTTTATTTGTCCCCTTGCCCTTGTTAACTTGCTTATGTTCTGGTGATGTCTGTTTTTGGTTTGTTTCTGTTAATTAGGTTCATATTCATAAAATAATAGAGAATTATGAGCAAGTTCGATTGTTAATAAACAATATTACAGATAATAGAAAATTTTGTTCAAATCTGGTGAATGTCTGAAGTTTTCTTCCAGAAATGAGTCAGAAAAAATGTGGAAACTTCGGATTTCATTCGAGAGTTATGTGTACTGCAAAAAGTGCATGAGACATATGAGCCATTCTAGAATGTCTGAACACCAAAATTATCATGAGAAACTAGGCAATTTTATTTCTGGATGCAGTTTTTGTGCATTTTGAGACGTTTTTCAGGCGATGTTTCGTTAGCAGCTATGATTTAGTTCAAAACTAATATCAGATTTAGAATCAGCGTTAAAAATTGAGTTGATTTATATATGTTGCGGATAATTCTGAGAAAAAAAGTTTTTTTTGAAAAATTCCTGTACCCCTCCTCAGGGATGGTCTGATCAAAAATGACAATGTTTTCGATAACTCAACCATTTCTTGAGGGATCCTTCTCATCTTCGAACTCGACCGAGATATTCATGAGATTGAACTGTGTGGAAAATTTCATCACGATCTGACTCTCCTTTCGAAAGCTATCTTGCCTAGGGCCGACCGGACGGACACACTGACCGATTCTAGAGTGTACTCATTTTTTGAGTACACAAAAAGAAGTCTAATACTCGTAACAGATGTCCATTCATCGATTAGAAACTGATTATAATCTGAGTGATTATTTGAGAAGAAATTGTTGTAGATTTTTAAAGATCTAACTAAAGGCTACATATTTGATGAGCATTTATTTTAAGATTAAGATAATGTATATATGGTTTCATGAAGCTTTGTTCTGATATCTATCGATTATTCAATGAGAAAAATATTGTTAATACGAAATATAAATCTAAGTAGCTAGTTATGCGTCTTCATCAACTGTTTTAATGGATCATCATTAATATTATCATCACTGAGACTATCAAGTAGAACAACAAACTTTTCCGCGAAAACGAATGGCAATGGGAAACAATCACTAAAAATCTAGGTATAATGATTATTTTTTAGGTGGTTCATTGTTTCTTCAAATAAAATTGTAATACAGAACGACGAAAAACATGTTTGGCTGCTTTAAACTAAATGAAACCTGCCTGATGACATTGAAAGACACGGAGAGGCAAGAGGGCGAGTACATGTTATTCTTTTCTTGAGCCTTTTTGTTTTCATTTCACCATGTTGACATAATTACTCGTCATTTATTTATATCCAAAATTTGCTGTCATATTTTGATACATCTATTTTTCTTTCATTGAAATTCATCAGCAAACAATAACGCCCGTTTTCCAATTTCAAATCTTTTTTTTATTCTGTTTCTTCCTATTGTTTTGCGTAACATCATGTTATTTATTTTTCTTCGAACTGCTATTGCCAACTTCTACATACGAATACATGTAAATATATTGCATTTGTTCGTTATTTATCGAAGTTCAATTCACTATTCATATATTCATTCGAACTATGGAAGAGAATATTCTACTAAAAATAGATTCATACAAAATTTCTCATTATCGACAATATCCACACCATAGACCGAAACGAGCCAAAAAAATCCGGCTCGACTCAACTCGACACATATTTGAAAAAAGTTCACTCGAGTCGAGCCACCGAACCTCGACTCAAACAACGAATTTTCAAAGCAGAGCTTTTCAACAATAATAATAATTGATAATAACAGGATTTTTTAATAACAACAACAACAATTGTACATATCCGTGATCAGTCGATTGGTTAGGCCCCGTTTCGTTGAAAAATCATCTTCGCCTACACCCCTGCTGCTTTGATATGGTTTGAAATAATTTGCGTTAGAGGTGTTAATTTCGACAAAACGGGAATTCACCCGGTCAATTCATTGTTGTGTGACTAATTGGTGAATAGAACCTGATGTATTGAATACAATGAAAGTCATTGTATGTCATTCATTATTGTCTATTGGACGTCGTCAGTTCATCGTCGTTCATTTGTCGTATTTTTTGTTCGATTAATTCGCTGCAATGAGTGAGATTTGTATCATTTCAATGCAACAACTGATAATAACGGTCAATGTCGAGAAAAAGTTGAAAGAAACAGTGAAATCTCTAAAAAGTCGAGTCTCTCAAATCAAACTCGACTCGGTTTCGGTCTATGGTGTGTATAACCATGCGGACTACTTCGAACATTTGATGAAATAAAAACTTGATTAGCTCTATCTTGAACAGTTTTATCCTCAAAAAACTTTACTTTTGGTATGCCCTAAGTACTTAATTTAGTTTATTTTATAAACATAACAAAGTTCTATACTTATTTTTTAAACAATAGAATTTTTATTTATATATATTTATAAAATAAATAAATCAATTTTATCTATGATTAGTTTTTAAACAATAAAGACTTTTATTCATTGATGTACAATATTTGTAAAATAAATATAACAATTTTATTCATATTTATTCTTTATATAAACACACAATAAATATAAGTTAACACCCCTCAGTTTTATTTTGACTGATCTTTTATTTCGTGTTCCTGTGTAGTTAAATATGTAATTGGTGGAATTACAATAACGGAATTTAATAATTCATTAACCAAACGGATTACATCTTTTTCCGTTGTAAGAGATTCAATTTCATTTACAATGGAATCAGAATTATCTTTTAATATGTTGAAAGCTTTTCTTGCTAGTAACCATTATTTTTCATTCATAGATCTTTTATTTTGGACTAATACAATTATACAGTGCAGGTATACATATAGATTAGAATTTTAGTACGTACTTCTCCAATCACACACCTACATTCAGTTCGATTGTTACGATAGTATTTTATTTTTCTCGAATATTTAAATCTTATTGTAGATCATAATTGATATTTTGTGTGAAAAATTTATAGCTGATATCCAATAAAAGATAGAAAATAAGATACATTAATTCAGTGGTTTGTGTAAATAGTTTCCAAAATCGATACATGCCAAAGAAGAAACGAAATTAAAATACAACTGAATTGATAGCTTCTCATAAATATCAGTATAATTCTATTAGTCTGTATGACAGAAATATGCAATCGAAAATCTAATCTCTATAAGTCATAAAAATACGATTGTTTACAACGCAATAGAATTGCTTATGTGGATACAAAAAAATCTATATTAATCAATGTATATATATATCTCAATATCATTATATATGATTTTTTCGTTGTCAAATAGACTAAATAATATAAATATATATATACATATATATATCAATCATTTTAAATACAATAGTATAATAACGATTATCATTTATCTCGAAAGATTTAGATAAATACTTCAAAAGTAGCCATATAATTATGGCGTGAAAAACATCATCATCAATTTCAATGTCGTTTTATGCGATTGTATAAAAATATACCGCATGGATTTTTTCTTTAAGTAAATAAATAAAGTTCTTTATGCAAATAGAAGAATTTTTGTGATTCAATTTTTTTTTATAAAAGTACTAAAGTTACCGGATTCAAGTATTTTTTGCTATTGGATAAAAACTAGGAGAGAATGAATGACTCATCTAAGTAAACATGTTGATTTGTGATGAAAAACAAATAAAAATTATTATTCCAATGTTATTAAGTATCCTAGAGATGGATGGAGTGAGTAATATAAGAAAAAAGGCATTATGTGTATTGTACTTGATAGATTGTAAACATTTATATTACAATAGGAGATACCAAAAAAACAAGGAAATCAAGACACTGCATGAAAAAGTAGGATACGCAGCTATTAATTAGAATATATATATATATATGCAGATATACATGTTCTAAGAAATAGCTTGTATTGGAAATTGATAAAAACAAAAAATATATTAAAGTTCAATGTCATACGTATCATTCGAGAGTCAAAATGACTTCAAACAAACAGCAGCAACAAAATAATACATTAAAGTGAGAACACTTTTATATTGAGATTTATTGATACGTTTATGTTGTTGTTATTGATTGGAATAAATAGGAATATAAGATGATGAGCTCAGTGTATCTGAAGCTATTTCTCGCTTGAAATATCTCTTAGTCGTCTATGCTCGTGTCTTGTTGAATAACGTATTGATATATCGGTACCGACTTCATCAATTGCCTTTAAAGCCTATGATAAATATAATTAAAGTTAGATATCAAAAAAAGACAAGTATCCAACGTACAGCATCCAACATTTGACGTGTATGAGCAGCTGATAAACAAAAACGTACACGAGCTTCTAATAATTTTGTGGCTGGAAATCCAACAGTAACAACAGCAATACCACGACGTAACATTTCACGATTAAAGCGAGTAACTCGTGCAGGCATATAAAGTAACATGGGAACAACAGGTGAATTTTTATTACCATAAATAATAAAACCCATATCAACTAATTTCTGTCGAAAGTAACGTGTATTATCCGCTAATTGATAAATACGCTTTTTGCCTATATGTATATAATCGATTGTACACATTTATTTACATTTCTAAGCTGTTTTTACCTTCGGGACCATTTAGCAGGTGAAGAGATGATATTATTTGTTGAACAATAGGTGCTGACATACTAGTTGCATAGTTATTTGCATGAGAATTAATACGAATATGATCGATGAGTGACTAGAGAAAGATATCAAATTGTTATATTGTATGAGTTAAATCTATAACAAAGTGGTTTTTGTTCAGTAATTATTGATTTCATTAGGAATATGTCACTTACACAGTTACACCAGTTTGCTTTTCAATGAAAAGAAACTTCAATATATGCAGATTCCATCACTCAAATAGAATCAATATGTTTTGCGAGTATATACAGCTCTTCAAAGTTTAATGGTTATTTTATTACAGTAGACGTCGAATCTGTACTTTATTTTTTTGTTAAAGAATCGAGCTTTGAGTTAGCTTTTCTTTTCAATGAAACAAAAAACAACAAAGAAAATCCCATATAGATTCGATTGTGTGTGGTAGATCAAAAAAGTTTATAATCTTTTTCTCTCATAATCAACACTTAAAAATAATGCAGTTTGTCATCGGAAATGATGTTTGAATAGAGATTTTATTTGCATCAGATCTATTCATATATTCTAGTATTTATATTGCATAATCCATATAAATTATATCGATTAAAGATGAAAGACAAAGTCTTACTATTGAAATTATAAAAGATAGTTGGCAAGAAAATTTTCCTCAAGCAATATACTAAATAGAATTTGATTTTCTTTGATATTTTTTATCGAAAAAGTCAGTATTATATATTTTTTTCTGAACTACATCGAATTTTCAATAGTGTAGTTTCTGTTGAAAAATTATTTCATATATTTACCTTCTTTCCTGCAATATAACCACCTGCTGATCCAAAACTTTTTGTAAATGTTCCCATTAAAATATCAACATCTTTCGTATCCACATTGAAGTAATCAACAATACCTCGCCCATGTTTACCCATTGCACCAATAGAATGTGCTTCATCCATATATAAATATGCTTTGTATTTCTTTTTAAGTTCAATTAATTGTGGTAATCGACAAATGGATCCTTCCATACTGAATTTAAAAATAATAAAATATGGTTAACTTTCTTATATGATCATCCTTACCTATAGACACCTTCGACTACAATAATTATTTTCTTCCATGGTCTATTCGTACGTGGATGTCCTTGAACAATGGCTGCACGTAATTTTTTTTCCAAATCATTCATATCTATATTTATAAATAACAATATTGAACTGATGAATTCAAAAACAAAATATTTTACCGTTATGTGCAAATGTTTGAGAGGAAGCGCCTGATAAACGAATGCCTAATATAAGTGATACATGATTTAATTCATCGCTTAAAATTAAATCTCCCTAAATAATAATTAACAAAAAAAGAAAATAAAAATTCATGATGAACGTTATTATTCATTTTACTTTCGAGGCCATCACTGGGATATTTAATGCATTTGTTGCGAAGCCCTATAAACATTGAAAAGTATTTATTTTTGTTATGTACCATTCTAAAAGAACGAACCATGCCGAAGGCAATGCAACTTTCAACGCCGAGAAATTCAGTGAGAAGCTGCTCAAGTTCAATTTGATATCGTTGAGTACCTATAAAAACAAAGAAAAATAGGATTATTTTCATTTATTCAAGTGATAGAGTTATCAAATAAGCAAAAGCCGGAAGTAGTTAATTATCGCGACAGAAAGGATAAAACAACATTCTCAAACATGATATCATCATTATGGTCAAGGTCAAAGACGAAAAGAAAATAATCTATGTAATCCATACGTTTGTTATTTTGGACAGAAACGATCAATATCTTACCTGTTTCAGAACTTGTACTACAAGTTGCAATACCGAAGGATTTTATTGCACTTATCGACTCCGTCGCACATGGGCCAGTTTTTTCAGCAAAACCCAAATAATTATATGAACCTAAATTAATTGCACGAATTGTTTTGCCTGTAAATCTTTAAAAAAAAAAAGAAGAAAAACGAACTTTTGAAATCAAGAAAAAATGTTTTTTTCTCTCAATTACCTGTACGTCCAATTATAATCATCGGAAAGTCGTTCTGTTAGTTCGAATTGTGGACCGGGAACACTTGCAATTGGACGATTAAAAATATCTCGAACACGTGTGTACATATTTCGTGTATAAAATGACTCATAACTTTGATAAAGTGGTACAAACCCCTGAAAAGTATTAAAACAGAAGCTATTTAAATTTTAAAAGAATAATTCAAAAACACAAACCAATGAAGCATTTGGATCGATAGCACCACGTTTTGTTTCAATATTTGATTGCCGCAAAAAATCTCGTAACCAACCGAATAAACAAAGAATAGCATAACTAATATAAGTAAGAACAGCAGCGTAGAGAGGTGTTTCTTCGAATTCTTCTGATTGAAGATCATCTTCATCATTAGTCGATAATTTGCAATCATATTTATAATTATTTTTGTCCGATTTTATTTTTTCATGAACCTTGAAAAGTACAGTAATATTTACCGATTCAATAGAAGTATAGTTGACATAATTACCGTTGAAGAAATAGTATCTATCATTTTGTTCTCTCGGCAATCTTTAAGTGATGAATGACGATGCTGAAAGAAAAAATTTGATTATATGATAAATATAGTCAACAGTCGATATTATATTTTATATATATTAATAATTAACATTTAGCGAACATACGAAAAACAAAGATTGCAAAAGACAAAAAAAAGATAACATAACTCTAAAGGAAGAAGATAAATATTTCTCTGCGTCTAGAACTAATGAATAGAAAAATGAAGTTATTTACAAACAACGAACGATACGTATTTAAACTTACGACAATCATGACATTACTCTGTTATGACCATGAAATCGGCATCACTTCAAAACATTCAACAAAATTGATGAGTCACAAAATAATAGTGAGACATGACCATCCCAGAATCGGACCATATATACACTGTTCGTTCGCTGTTGAAGGAACGCATATACGTTCTATATATATAGTGAGAAAGAGAAAAGAAGAAAGAAAGAAAAACTCCGCCGTTCTCTTTCTTTTTTCTTGTTTTATTAGGACGCGTTTTATTTTATTCTGTTCTACTCGTCTCTTCGTGTGAAGAACATAAAGATAGGTATTACAATAATAAAAATCAAACATACAAAAAAAAGCGCAAGAAAAACCAGTATCTTGGCAATTTTTTTTAAATTCTACTGTCAATAGAGGTCGTTCACTTTCGTTATTGAAACTTTTACGCATGTTTGCAATATGTTCTTTTTTTGGTTAATCAAAAATAAAATAGCAGCTACTGTGTTTTCAGAGATCAAAATTGTATCAATCGAGACCGAGATCATCATTTAACTTCAGATAATTACAATTCTTTTTTTCTCCACATTGGATTACTTTTACATCAAAAATTTGATTTTTTTGTACACATTTATATACGTATATATATATAAGACTCAATTCAAATGAAATAAAAAGCAAAGTACTTGTTATTTATATCACTTTGCTTGTATTTTTCTCTCTAAAGAATACTAAGGATCAAAATTAGGAAAACATTTTTGATTCTGGTGATGTAATAAACAAACTCTTTTTTAGTTTCTCAGAGAACTTTGTATCTTGCAAAAATGATTCAAGATTCAAGAAATTCATCAAACAATGCAGATAGCCGAAGTTACAAAATGACGCCGTAAAAAAGATAAGTGATAAAGAACGACATTTTTACTATGAGAAATCTTTGTAAACTCGGCAGACAAGTTCTATTGAAGGTTTTTTAAATTACACGAAAGTTCTACGCCAGAAATCCGCAGTGAACTTCAGAACATTTTACGCTGCGCTATATAAACTCAAATTTGTAAATAACTGCAATATCGAATAAACTATTGGAAATAAAAAATGTTGCAAATATGTTCATTGACTTACCTTAATAGACTAAAGCGCTAAGAACTCTTAGTACTAATTTCAGTATTCTGCCATAATATTTTTAAGAGTCCGTTAAAATCTCTATCGAATGTGATTTCGCTTTAGTTATTACAATATCCATGCTTTAGGATGCAGAAGAATCTATTTATACAACTTGTATCAAATGAAACCGCACCAAGTTTCAGTGAATCTACTTTACTATTTATAGAGATAGGTATTGTTAAAATTGAGCAAAAATCTCAGTACAGAAACAAGAAATTAGTTTTTTGTAATTATCGCTCATGGTTTACTCGTTTACATATCCTAGATGAACTTTTCCCCTCTACGTTTGATCTATGCAGACCTCAAGATTTATCCGTAGCACATTATTTTCTTACTCAAGGAACTCAACTAGGTTATGCACACGAAAAACGATGTCTTACAATGGTATTATAATTATTTACTTTCAATTAAGGTGCATTTCATGGATAACCTAACAAAAGCAAAATATCTGCTAATATAATTGTTTTATTATTATTGCAAACGTGTGAGCTACTTAGAAGCATATAAAATACAGTGTAAACTCGCTACAATGAACAACTAATAGGCCCCTTCGAAGTATTCACTTTTCAGAGGTTTTCAACTTTTCTCTCACTATAGTTATTATTATAAATGTTAAAAAAGAATTGAGTCGCTTGTCGTCAAATCATTTTATATAAACAATTTCATGAAAATGTTTCATGCAATAATTTATTGACGAATCAAAATCAATTTTTAATATTATATTTTGAAAGTCACCGTTTGAAGGCAAAATTATTGAACTACTTTTTGTTTTACATAATTCACTGAAAACATAAGTATTGAACACAAATAATAGAAATCTATTTTTTTTATTCACTGATTTGAAACTACTTGAATTTCGTCAAAACTTTCTGACGAAGTTATACGATTATGTTGAGACACTTTTGAATTATGATAGAGATCGTTCATATTTTTTTCGCGTGTGCAGGTAAGTGGGTAAAGTTCTAGCTGTTGTTTTGATACGAATTCATAAAATCTCTGCAGAATATCGAGATCTTCAGATGATGCTGGAGGTACTTCTTCAATCAAGTCCTCTTTTTCTATGTCTTATGTAAGATTTTCTCTTTGATCAAAGGAAAAAGAATGAATCTGAAATAAGATTCCTATTGAGAAAAGATCTAAATCAAACATTGTATTGAAAAATTTGATCCGAATCATAGAAAAATCACAGCGTTATTAAGATACTGCACAGTGTCTCTCACAATACTCAATAGGAAAAAGTCAATGCCCATCAAAGAGCACCCTAAGGATGTCCGAATCAATTTCAATTGCTGTTTGTTGAAATCGGAATCTTTATTGCTGAGGTACTCGTTTTAATCAACTATCAATTAACACGAGTAAAATGGTATCCATTAGCTTGAAATTTGCTACTGATAATAATAATTACTAGAGAATGATACACCGATCATTCAGCGACGTAACCAGGATTTTCAGACCACTAGGCGAATTGCTACTGTGTTGCAAAACCAAAAACGATGGACCAATGAGCTAGGTTTTCATGGATAGGCTAGAAATGACTTGGCCCAACAAAGTATTGATAGGGTCAACTCAATACAGTAAAAATTGCAGCGAAGTCCTGTTAATCAGCTGTGAATCAAACTCAGATCTTATGTCTAAGTTAGATCAGAGGTGTCCATCACGATTGAGAATCGGCCTATGTACTCTAGTAATGGCATGAACATTTCAAACTCAAAATCGAAAATCAAAACGATTATGATTTATTTCTGTATACAGTTTTCTTAACTCATCACGGGAATAGCAAGCAAAGGGTATATGCGAAGGTCTTGACAGATGAAAAAACTAAATAAACAATTTTGAAAAAGTAAAATTCCAATGGGCTAAAACTTACGAATAAAATCACAATGGAAAAATCTCCAACCTATGTGAGGAATTGCCCCTGCCCTGGTTAGGCCACTGCAACCATTTGAGATATTTTTGAACATTCGATCTTTGCCATCATAGGGAAATTGTTAACGCGTTAACATTTCACTTATACTTTGCAAAAACTTATCAGTAAAATACTAATAGAATGAGTTGGGATTCGTATTTAAGAAGGCTGATAATCTCCAGTTTATTGAAACGATGAATTCATGATTGATATAAAGTGGATTTGAGCATGATATTGGCCAGTGAAATTGCTGGCTATTTATTTTACGTATTAGTAAAGTATTGAAGTAAAACTACCCAAAGTCGTCTACGAAGTATGAATAATATGTAAACATGAAAAAGAATTGTCTGTGAGGGCAAAAATCAAAAGAAAAGAGAGATGAAATCAGATGCATGAATGTGCCCGATAGTTTGCTCTACACAGTAAAAATATCTCCGAAATTATATATTCAATTTTTTTAAGCAATTTAGATATTTACAAAAATAGATTCACGAGAAATAGAGTCTTAGAAGTCTATAGCAAATCATTTCGATTTTTGATAAAACATTGATATTGATGTTGTTGAATTTAATGTATTTTCCTTGAGAAAATCTCAATTAAATGTCAAATCTGAAATTCATTATAGTTTACTTATATTTATTTTATATAAGCTTTTACTTTCTTCATAAATATACATGATAAAAAACAAAACCCAAAACATAGCTTTTACAACTATTAGCGTTCGTCACAATCATTCGAATCGCGTATTAGGAATTTATGATTGTTTTCACCTAGTTCTTGAAATAAATATATAGATAGTATTATGACATCTATGAAAGGATGTCAAGCTCAAAGCTGAATTTGTATTATGAAAAATAAAGATATCCAGATATTGTTACAGGAGATCGTTTCACTTCACTATCACATTCTTCTGTTAGCAACACAAATGCAATCAACATGAAACTTAAATAATAAGTATGTTTACCCGATACAATAGTTGATTCTTATGTTGCGCGCTCCCCTAGTCAACTCTCCCTAGAAGAATCCTCAGGGAGTCCCTAGGGATTTCGTTCTTTTGCGGAGACTCCCCGGGAGTCATCTAGTCAAAATCGATGAAATATCTAATTACTAGTAAATTCTTCTTAATTTTTTAAAAATTAAAAAAATTAAAAATTTTTTTTTATTTTAAAAAATTTCATCAATTCTCCCCAGAGAAATCCCCGGCGAGTCCCCCAAATAAAAAGTCCCCGGGGACTCACGACAGGGACTCCTCGGGGAGTCGTTGGGGGAGAGTCGATTAGGGCCTGAAACATTATATCCGACTATAAAAGTTTTATTGAAAATCTTTGCGACTCTACCGGTGACAACAGCAACTACAAATCGAACATTTTCTGTCCTCGAGTTACTGAAGATATATTTATGGTCGACTATGTCTGAACCCAGATTTAATGATTTAGCGATAATGTATATTTATCGAGATATTACTGTAAATATTGATGCAGTGATTGATGAATTTGAAAAGTCTAACCGTCGACTTACTTTTTAGGTTCTTACTGAAATTTTTCTAAAGAACAGTTGTTTTGGTTTCATGAATTTAGGGATTTACTATATAAAAATGAAATGAAGAATTATGAAAAATGCAGCACACATTTTTAAATACTTCACAAAAATTCATACTAACTTGTGTGAAAAAAATTTGAAGCCGCCACTTCCTCCCGAAAATCCTAGATCCGCCACTCTGGCCAATAGAAAACAAGCAATAACAAACTTCTTGCTTTCCTCCGCCTCATTGGTGCTTTACAAAAACTTCGATATCTATTGCTTACCATATTGTCCAATAGAATTGCTCTTGTCTTTCAGCTAGATGATTTCTGTTCCGCTAGCTTCCTTACACTGATCAACTCTTCTTTAACATATGGATAATTATGTTACCTTATATAGATTTGATCAATATCATTCTATTTTTCGAATCAACGGTCGATGCCTATGTTACATCTGTTGATAATATTTCCACAAATATCTTAACAGCTACAGAATATCCAACATATCTTCTTCATTTATCATCAAACTCATCTTGATTGAATACATTTAATCGTTATCCAACAGTACCAGAATATAGAACAGATGACATTTATTGACTATACTAATACCATATGGACCAAATCCAAATCGAGGTTTTTCACGTCATAGTTTGTTAAAATATAATTTTCTTTGTTACATGTATTAGTTATCAAAAAATTGGCGTTAATGGTTGCATTGACATGACTAAAGAAAAAGGACGTTCAATAGTTTAAACCTGATGAACATACTATCGTATGTCTATGATGTGATCTTTTCAAATGACTTGTTATGTCAGCATTTCATAAACAAACTTATAAAATGAATCTTACATTTATTTGATCAAATATATATTGAAAGACAATAAAATAATGAAAAAGAAGCATATGGTAAGAGATTGTATTTAGCTTGTTGTTGTTATTTTAAAGCTATTCAAGTTGGAATTTTTAAAATTCATACTTCGTTCAAAGAGAAAATCAAACTTTGATAAATAAAAACAGTTTCATATTACAGAACTTTAAGATTCGATAGGCTGTTATATTGATGTTTAGTCTTTAGCTATCATGTTTTTAAGTTCATACAATATAGATTCAATTGTATCATTGATCAAATTGATGTTTTAATTTAAATAGTTGCAATTTAACAAAGCAAAAAGAATCTCGAATTAATACTATTTTATTTATTCACACGTTTTGCTCGATGCCAGAAAGTTACTGTAATTATATCTAGATTAAACTAAGAATTCATATGGAAATCTTGTCTTCTCATTGATATGTTCTAATTATAATGTATGCATACATCATAGAAGTTTGAAAAGCTGAGTTTCAAAACTTCTATCAGTTAGGGGATATTTATGAAAATGACTTTTTTTCTTCTTAGATGACACAAATCTTGTTCACAATACTAAACAAATGAATAATCAATCTGTCGGACATGGTACATCGTTTTTGTAAATATTTCTATATGTTGTGTCAGAGAAGAAAGAGACGGTGAAATGATTTGAATACGGTTATTTCATTTTGTTTCCTAGTCATTTCTTCAATCTTAAAGTTTTTTATTGTAAAAAGAGCCGAAGTGTATTCCAAATAATGACCATGTAATCTTTATTTTTTATTCATGTAGAATATATTTGTAATGCTCATGACGATCACTAGAAGTCTAAGAACGAATGATAGACTCGTATTTGATTATGAAACAAATTCTTACTCTAAATAGTATTTTTAAAGTAAAACAAAATTCTAGATGGAAGTATCTAAACGTAAAGCAAATGGTGTTTCGCCGACAAATGGAAACGCACACAAGAAAAAGAAAAAAACAATTGACACTGAACAAGATCTAGAAATAGTATATTTCGAATCAGAAATCAATTTTCATTCTACTGTCACAAAAATGAAAGTAGGCATTGATTTATTCGGGCAAAATAAGTTAACTTATATTTTAGATTTCTATGTGAAATTAATTCTAGTTCGTAGATTGAAATCATCAATGTATTTTAAATAAACGAGATTATTTATTTGCACGAATTGTAGGATCGAATTTTGTAAATCCATGTGGAGAGTTTAGAATATGTTAGTTATAACGAAAATGTTTATTTATTATATAGAAAAACACAGGCGTGCACTGTTAGGTTCAGCTGTATTTCAAACTTTTGTCAACATGACTGATATTTTAAAAAAAGATACTCGTTCACTTCTATTTTAATTTTTGCAACTAAAAACATCACTATTTATTACCGACTTCGAACGTTCGACTTTCAGACATGAATAATCCGCAGTGATAATTTCATCATTTTTTCAATAATTTTATTTCGTATTTAAGGTACATGCATTATTAAATGAAGTAACATTAAAAAACAACCAGCGTACTGAAATCGATCAATTTATTAAAAAGATTACCGATGAAATTAAATCGATTCCTCAAGGAAAAATTCGACATGTAAGACTGATACCTTTGTGAAATTTTTTTCTAAACGAATTCTTCACGTTTTTCTTTCCAGCTTTCAAAGATGTCTGAATGGCTTGAAAAATTCGACATAAAAATTCCATTATCATTTTCTAAGATGAGCAAACCATTTCAATTTATTCCACCAACTATTGTTGAAACAATTGGTTCCTACACGTATGATGGTTTAATTGTGAAATCATCGAATAAAATATCAACACTTGTCGATTTACTTGTTGAAATGCCACGCATTTGTATTCATAAGAAGGATTATCTAAATAATGAGTACATCGAAAAACGTGCGACTTATCTTTGTTATTTAGCAAAAAAACTTAAATATTCATTAGAATTTTCACATTTAAATGATACAACACTTAATCAAGTTGTGCTACTCGTCAGACCAAACGGTAAGAAACAATCGTCTTTAAGAAGCACGATGCTTATGAGATAAAAATTTGAAAAGCAATGCACTTTATTGTGCGGGCATATATCTTAGTTCTTCATGTATATGATGGTAGTCGCTGCCGAACGTCCGACAAAATGTGAATTTTGACTGCTCTATACTTTGATATTCGTTCGAGATTCTGTTTTCATTGATTTTAATATGCTTTTTAGAAACATCATCATTTGCTATACGAATTTTACTTGCACCAGAAAAAGATTACTTTAATGAAAAACGTCTATTACCGACACCGAGTAATCTTCGATGGAACTGGTTTACTGGCAATGAAGAAGTTGATGAACCATTTTATTCAACACCGAATTATAATACATCTGTTCTCTTCGATTGTCGTTATCGATCAACATCAGAGTATTTAACTGAATTGTTTTTATCATCAAATGAATTGTGTAGTGGATTGAAATTATTTAAAATTTGGTTAGAGCAACGACAATTATCACATGTAAAAGAGAATTGATTAAATAAAATAAAAATCAATTTCAATTTCAATTTCAATTTTTAGGGATTCGGTTCATTTGAAGGTGCTATGCCAGCATTTCTATTAGCATATTTATTGCATACGAAGAAAATAAATAAACAAATGAATAGTTATCAAGTATTTCGTATTTTATTAGTTGCATTAAGTACGCACTTTTTTTTTAATATTCAAGAGCTAAAACTTTGTTGTTCTTTATTTTAGTGGAAAATGATTTTTCATCATCTCAATGTTGTTCGTTAACACATGAAAAAATTACGGAAGATTCATTCATTGAAGATGAGTGTGTACTTGTTGATCATTCTGGTTTATTAAATGTATTCCATTCATTACTACGAGCTCATTATAATAGAGTAAGTATAATACTTTTTTTTTCGAATTGTTCGAGCATAGATAAGTTGTTTTGAATGAAAAATAGTTCAACTAAGGAAACTTTGCGGAAAATATTTTGTTTGTCATGTTGATGAGCTAGATTCTCACTATCCAACTATTGTATTGTGTTTTAGATCGTAACCTCACTTGAATCAAGAAATCTCTAGTTTAAAATTCTTACAGAGTTCGATCTTTATCAGAATCGTTTATTCTAAAACTTTCTTTTAAGTACTATTAAAATGAGAACTAAAGATTCATATAAATAACACAAACGATGCAATTTTATCATGAGTATCGCTCAACATAAGAATAGAACCAAGATTTGAAAATTTCATAATAATCTAATCTCGTTAAGACTTGTATTGATGCAAAATTTCAAGGCAAATTCATCTTCTGTCAAGTATAATCTTGGATAAAAAATACTCGTATCTGCGCATAGATATTTAAAATTCGAATGTATCATGTTACTATAGATTTTTCCTTATCGAAAAATGGTGATACAGCTTTATCTTTTCTTTGTGGTGCTAAGTATATCTTATCGTAGGAAAGATAGCCTTGAACCGTTTTGACACGACACATACTCAGATGAATCATCTTAATCGTTCGGAAATTTCAATGAAACCGAATAAAACATGGTTCTAGAAATCTTTAATTTTCATCAGTGGACAGAAATTTTTTAATAGTAACCAAACTTCATTTGAATTCGAATTCAAAAAGAAATCTTATCAGAACGAGACCTGTAAATTAAATTGCTAAAACATAAATTAATCCTCTGCTATTTGTCCTCTAGCTAAAACAAGAAGCACGTATCTCATTGAATTCTTTTAATGATCCAGCCATTGATCATTTTCAAACATTATTCATTACTTCTATGGAACCAATCTATAGTATGGACGCAATCATTCAGTAAATACACATCATTCTCGTAATATTTTTCATCAAAAATGAATATCTTTCTTTTATTTTTTGTTCAAAGAATTTCATCACTTGATCAACATGATAAACTTCTTGATCAAAAATCAAATAGAAACCAATTAATTATGGATAATCTTAATAATAAACATCTTTTATTATCCCGAGAAGTTCTTAAACTGCTTGAATGTGGTTTGAAAGAGCGTATAAATTTACTTTGTCCTCTGCCTGCATTTCACCAAACAATAAAAACAGTAAGTTTCTTATCTTGATTCTCTATCGTTAATAGACTGAAGCACACACACACACACACACACATACATACACATTTCGCGTAAACTGATATAAATTCTTGCTGATTAATGGAGAATGTTATATTAACAAAATTTCGTGAAATATCGAAAATATTCCAAGAAAAATTTCATTCAACTTCAACACACAAACAAAATGAAGAATATATTGAATTGCTTAATGAAAAATTAAATCAATGGAAAATAAAAACAATTGAACAAATCGATAATATAATTAAACAAAAATCTGAAGAAATAAAACAATTACATGATGAATATTATCAAGAAATCGATAAACAATATTCTATTGTAAATGAACAAATAGAAAAAAAGAATTTTTCGTCTGGTCTTAAAGATCAAATTGAATATTTATATATTTATTCTCAACTAAATTCTATTGAAAAACGTATACGTTTAAATACAAATTTATTTACAATAAATCAATTCAATGAAAAACTTAGAGTGAAATTTGCACACTATAAACAATTAACAACAGAAACAACGGTTGTACCGTTAAAACAATTGTTTGAAGATAAAGTTCAATCGAATCGAAAACAACATCTACCATCGCCATCATCAAAAAAACAATCAAACAAGAATATACCAAACCAGGATCAACCAAAAAAAGTATGGACATTAAAACCAATAACAATATCTTCAACGGAAATTCCTTCTTCGTCAAAAGATCAACATAAAATCTCAGACAATAATGAAAATTCAACTCGACTGTATAAATTAAAGCGTGAACCGAGTACTCCTGTTCTAATTGATAAAAATCGTGAATTATATAATTCAAAAGCAAGACTAACTGAATATATAATTGATTCTCTGCCTCTATCTCAAACAAAACCACAATCAGTCCCAATTATAATAAAAGATGATAATCTAGCACTAGTTCAATCGTATAAACTTCTTACAGCGAATGAAAATAAACAACAAAATCCATTAGAACAAAATGCGCAATTTCAAATAGACTCGAAACGACTATTATTCAGTTTAAGAAATTTTAATCAAACCAATTATTCAACATTAATGTTTCCAGAATGCGAAATGAAAAATAATTGTTTGGCTAGTTCAACAAGACGAAATGAATTAATTATATATAATTCAAAGATGAATATTTTGATTATGTTAAAGCATCAAGAAAAAAAACGATTTTGTGAACGTGTCTATTTACAATGGCCTTTAAATCTTAGTTCAAATCTATCGGATATAACCTATTGTCATACGAGTGATCGATATTTCATTGCAACAAATAATAATCATTTATATTCATTCAATTCGAACTTATTAACTATTAGTGATTTGGGTTGTTTATCGAATGATTTACCATTGAATTATATTCATTGTTATCATAAAACTATTTATGTTGTCTTAGGAAATCATAATCTTGCTGAATATCATTTCGATGAACGCAACTTCAAGATAATCAAGAAGCGAAATATTGACGTATTTAATGAAAATGATATTTTATTAGATATCACGTGTGATAAGAATAGTTTGATTGTACTTTATAAAAATCGAAATAACGAAATCTATTTAAGAAGCATTAACAGAAAAACATTGGATATTCAATTGGAATTTTTATTAGAAAATAAACAAGACACTGAAAGAAAGTCTTTACGAATAGAATCAACAAGATATGATGGAAATTTTATTTATGTGAATAGTTCACAAAAATGTTTAAAAACCATCGATTTAACACGTTCTAAAAATGACAAAATAACAACAATTATGAAACAAAATAAACCGCCAACGAATACTTGCCTATTGAAAGACGATCGATTAGTGGTTTTACATGAAGGACCCTATTTTTTGACAGTTCATAAGCGACTTAAATCGAATTAGCTTTTTTTTTTTATAATTTTGTTTATATAGAACAAATGATTTAATTTTCTTTTTCGAAACAGTTCAGTATATTATGTTTTCTTTTTGCGTTTCAGTGGCCAATTAATGAATCAGTACCAGCTAGAACGACAATAACATTTGGTGTTATCTTTTCTGATCAATATGATTTATCAGTGTTAAAGGGACCTGAAAATGGATCGAAAGAGGTAAAGAACTTTTGTTTTAATGGCTCTCTATGCATTTCTAGATATGATGGAGATGATCTTGATCTTTTTGAAATCAGAATTGATATTTTTTTACTTTGTGACTTGTTAGTTTAGTTAGACTAGTAATTGTTTTTGAACTGAGTAGTGCTGGAATGGCTATGTACGAATTGATACCGAAAATTAAGCCAATTAAGAAAAAAGTGGTAGCAATTTGGAATGAATAATTTTACGTTGATTTCATTTTTTTTTCGATTCCAAATTGAGACCACTTTTTATTGATTAGTTATCGATGTATATGATTGATAAGTTGTACTGTAAAGACAATGTTGATATATATAAGCCTAAAAAAAGATCGCTAGTGAATATCACACAATGGATACGAAATTTGTTTGGCCAACAACCGAAAGAGGTGAAAAAGCCACTATACAATAATTATTTATATAATTTAAAGAGAGAAAATAAGAACAGTTCATCACTCTATGTCTGCACTTTTAAATCGTGCTCTCGCTGTATTACATTGAAAAATAATGTAATTATAAAATCAAATTGTGAAAATCATAATCATGAACCGAAATTACCAGAAAATGTTCAAAGAGTATTTATCTACATCATAAAAGATACTAAAGATAGTAGTGATGAAGAATATTTTTTTTTCTGTACTCATTTTTTCAATAAATTTTTTTCAATTAATAAAGCGTTGACTAATTGATAATTTAAAAAGTGGTCTCAATTTGGAATCGAATAAAAAATGAAATCATCGTAAAATTATTCATTCCAAATTGTTACCGTTTTTTTCTTAATTGGCTTAATTTTCGGTATCAATTTGGAAGCTACGGCTGGAATAGATGTATCTCTGGTTGAGTTCAGAAGTGACTAATCTCGTTTATCTGTATTGATTGTTAATTCGTTGATGTCTATTTGATTATTTCTCTCTAACGCTGAAAGATACGTATGAATAACTTTTCTTTTCTTTTCTATTAGGCTGCAGCATTTCGAAACCTATGGACTGAACGATGTGAATTACGTCGTTTTCCTGATGGATCAATACTTGAATCAGTTCTATGGAATGTTGATTGTCTAAGAGATAAACGACTTATATGGATGGATGTAGCACGATATCTTTTGGAGATGTAATATTCTTTTATATTGCTGTTTTTAAATTTTATTAAAATTCGTAATTTATTTTCTCTAGACAAGCCGGAATATCACCAACTCATATTGAATTTAGTTATAATGATCAATGTCCTTCCACATTATTATCGATTCCAGCTCGTCTATTTCCATCGTATGGGACCGGTGATGAACAACAAATGTTTCTTTCTCGTGAATTAATGGAATTAACGAAACAAATTCGAACATTCAATAATGAACTTCCACTTAAAATTAATAACATCATCGGTGTTGATGAAACATTTCGTTATACAAATGTATTTCCACCATTACCAGCATCGTTTCAAACAGATTTACATAAAATTCGTTCGATTGAACACGATAAATATGCATTGATACCTCGTTCAACGTCACGTTATGCTCCGCCATATAGTCAATCGTTGTTAGTCGTATGTCAACTTGAAATGAATAGTTCAAATGATATTGGCTTTGAAACTCTTGATCGTATAAAACATTCTAAAATTCTCTATTATATTCAACTATCAAAATTATTAAGAGAAAAATTTCATTATACATCTCGAGCGACAGCTGATTGTTGTTATGTTGAGAAAAATAATTACGTTTATCGTTTAATGGTTACATATCATAAGGAAATTTATTTGATTGAAAGTGAATCTGGTAAAAAAAATGGATTAGAACGAAAAATAAAACAAACAAATCAATCGAAACAATTAAGATACAATACAGAATATTTACCAAAAATAAATGCAGCTATTTATGGGTAAAAAGAGCGATGGTCATGTGTAAGCAAAATATTTTCAAACTAAAATTTAAATTTTTATTTAGTGTTAGTCAACAATTTGCTCAATATCAATTGGTTGCGCGTTTATTCAAGCGTTGGCTTTCAGCACAATTACTTCTTCATCATTTTGATCCGCTCAATGCAGATCTTCTTTGTTGCTATGTTTTTCTTCATTCGGCACCATTTGCGCCACCAAAGTATTGATTTTCGATTTTTGTTTCTACAAGCAGAACATACATATTTTTGTAATTTTTAGATCAATGTTAACTGGTTTTTGCCGTGTTCTACGGCTTCTTCGTGATTACGATTGGATTAATGAACCATTAATTATTAATTTTAATCATGAATTAACAAGTAATAGTTTTATTTTAACAAAAAGAAATTGAAAGCTAAGTTTTATTTTTCTGCTTTTTGTAGACGAACAAATTTTTGAAATGCAAACACAATTTAAAGCTGATCGTTCGAATTTACCACCTCTATGTTTAATGCCATCAGTAGCCTTTCATGATAATCAAAAGCCAAATGTACCAGTGTTAAAACGTCTGATGCATTTAGCTAAAGAAGCATTGGCTTATCTCGAGACAAATAATAGTGATTCGATTAAGGTAAAAATATAAATATCTATTGAAATTTATAATAATCAATTAGATTGAACTGACAATTCGATTGATGCAATAATGATTTATTTTCGGAGTAGATACATTTCATTCATTATCAGACTTTGTATCGAAACGAGATGATAGAAAATAATAAGATCGACATTTTTAGAATTTTTCGATGACAATCTGCCTCCAAAGAATTTTCATATTAGACTAAAGTTTATCTCATTAATCATCATCATCATCGTAATAATCTTCTATCTACCAATAACTGTTTCATTTTGATGTACACAATAGAATGATATAATACAAAATATATATCCCTACAAAGTCCAACGTGTACCAACTATTGATTGAAACTACGTATGTGATAAAAGCGAATAATCTGCCTGAAATATTAGTAGGCCATACAAATACATTCTTTTGTGGTCACAGTTCATTAATCAGTCATACGAGTTTCCCTTAGTTTATCGAATAGTTTTAAAAAAACCTTTGCTTCAAATCTTCAACTCAATCGAAAAATTCTACAAAACCTAGAATTCAAGGTTAACAACACACTATCGATGACTTGCATGAGAAAAGCATAACAATAAAAGTTAGATACGACGTGAGTAATATTTTATTTTATTTCGAGTGATATGTTTGATGCCGAAAGAAACCTTGAAATACTTGCTAATAATTATTTGCTCACTCTCAATTTTATGATAGATAAATTACGGTAGATATCAATACACATTTTTCCACTTGATTTCAAGAAAATGTAGATAATTGCCATATAGGAATGAAGTCAAATACGTTTTGATCTCGTTTCAAGTAGTGAGCAAATACAACAAGACTAATTTTGAAATTTCTATCGTATTTAGTTTCTTTTTCGACCAAGTCTCAATTCATACCATGTTATCATCATGCTAGATCCACTCCAATGTCCACGTGCTTATCAAGCTGTTGACCATGTTATGACGGAAATAACATATACAACAAGAAAGAAATCAATCGATAATGATCAATCGATAGATAACAACAAAAAACTATTATCCATTGTTGATTATGATCCTGCTCAATTATTTGTCGATGAATTAAGAGTAAAATATTTAAAAAAATAAGATGTAAATCATTTTTCTGATATTTCAATTTCTTTTCATTTAGAAATCGTATAATGATCAAGCAGAATTCTTTCATGATGATTTCGGTGGTTTTGCAGTTGGTATACTATGGAAACCATCAAAAAATAAAAAATCTAATCAAGATAATATCGATTATGTTAAAATAATAGATCAATGGAAATTATTAGGAACTGGAATTATCAAAGAAGTTCGCACATTTCCTGAACGTTGGTGTTAAACCCTTTTTTTGTTGTTTTGTTACTAGCTAAAATAGCTAGATGAAATAAAAGCTACATTCGAAATAATTTCGTTTAATAATTCAGCTGATAGGAAAATACAAAAATACGTACATAGATAAATCAAGTTCACTTAATGGCATAGAATATCAATGATGATTACCAATGAATCATTTTTATCATATACCAACCTTGAAAACTATTTATTAAATTATGTCTGATACAAAATTAAATTTTAGTTCAAAAAATATAATCATTTGAACTTCTCAAACAATTTCGACTAGATAATTGAATGAGTGTATAATAATTGAAAATTATTTAATATACGCGTTGGTGTTCTATATCATGACGCCAGCTAGATGAAAGATCAACGTCGATTTTGTTTTATTTAAACGAGGATATTCTAGTATTAGTAAAAAAATCTTACGGCGTTAAATCTTTCATTTGAAAGCTTAGTACTGCCTTCGCCACTGATGAAAATTACATGTCGAACGATTGCAGCTTCATTTGTGTATGCTCTAATCTTTCTGTATTCGTGGCATGTAGAATTATTGACGTTTGAACTGCAGTCAACTTATGATTTTAACTGTTTTTGAATAATCTTTCTTGTAGTTCTCTCTTGTGAATCATCGAGTTTTATCAGGTACTATTTGAAAAGCTTATAAATACACCAGAGCTCCACGCCAAATGGGATGGAACTACTCCATCTCACGAGGAGTCCTGGAGTATAGGCACTGTTGAAGTACGATGATTTATATCAAGGATGTTCAATACATTTCAAGCATTATTATACCTCAGGGTTAAAATAGATTACTCTCTCTTATCGATAGCACAGCAAAAATAAATAGAGCTTAGTTTCTCAAGAAAAAGATTAATATAAATGCTTAAAGATAATTGCAAATAAGAAAAGTATTTAAAAAAAAACACTTTTTATGTGCAAAGACAAAAAAGTGCTTTTCTCTCTCTGAGTCCAACGTATTGAAACTGCTCATCCTTGTGCAAAATTTTAGGTAGTTTTTCGCCTGTCAGGAGAACTTCAGTATAAAAATTTTATTCAGTTTCTTTTGTTGCTATACAATGAATTCACGAACGTGAAGATAATACAAGGTTACAATTAGCATAGTACATAATAATCATCATGTCTGAATAGTTACCAGTAAATTTAAAAGAGAATCGAATGAACTTATTGTATAAATTCGATGCCCATAAATCTTAATTTCATATACATATACTTAAGTATACAATTGGATATTTTCTCAAGTGATTCTTTGTTTTGTTATAGCAAAAAAAGGATTCAATATAAAATTTGTTTCAATGGATGCCGTTTTCGATATGAGTTAACATATATATATATAGATTCCCAATCAGTACTATTATCACATGCGCAAACAAACGCGCATGTGTAATAGCAACATATTTAAAGGATAAAAAAACAAAACAAAACAAAACAGATAAAGATGAAGAAAATGTTAACAACAACACAGCAACCGGAGAATAAACTAGGTAATCATCAAAACATATATAATGGATGTAAAACGATTGCAATAACTATATACTTTCCTATCCTGTTTTGTATAATGATAAATAGTCAAGTTAAAAACATAAAAAGAAACATGGTTAATAAACGAAAATTTTCAATAGAATATATGTGGGCTTTCTTTCTTATCTTTTGATTTTGGCTTTAGACTTCCTACGAGTAATTGTTGTAAAGAACAAAAGAATCAGTAGACAAAACAACAGAGAAAAAAATGAGAAAAAGACTATTTTTTGTAACATTATGTGGTTAACATTCTCATGTTCAAACGATGATTGGTAAGACGTCTAGAGGTCTTCGTGAGCTGTTTCTGTTTCTGCATTCTCATCAGCTTCTTCGGTTTGTTCAGCCGTCTAAAAGAAAATTTATTGTTATTTTTTTTTTCAAATCAAAATTATTTCTTTGAAACATACTTCTTCGGGAATGTTACCAGCTTCTTTTCCATTCGATTCAACAAATTTCGAAAGGCCTTCAAGTGTACGTTCTCCTTGATAATCAATAACTTCGTCAGAATCTTTTGGAAATAATCTAGAAAAATATTTTTATCTATTAACAAATCTTTATTTTGAATAGAAATCAATACTTTATTGTTGGGAAACTTTGAACCTTGACATCTTCAAGTTCATTAGCAGTAGCATCCATTTTAGCAATAAGAATATCGGCATTGTCCTTATATTTTTCACCTAATTGTTCATAAATAGGTGCTAATTGTTTGCAATGACCACACCTATAATGAATCATTTTATTTCAACTTTTTTCTTCCCCTAGTATATAATTAACTATTCTTACCAAGGAGCAATAAATGTGACAAGTACGGTTTTCTTTTTGTCTTGAACAACTTCATGAAAGTTTTTACCGACTAAGATTTTAACTGGATTTTTATCCCAATCTTCCGGAATATCTTGTGTGAGTAAATGTGGTTTAAGTTTTCCATCAAAGAAGGCTTTAACGAAATCGACTAGAACTTCTGATTTGATTTCTGATGATTCGGGTTTAAATTTGCTCATTTCATCTTTCAGTGTGATTAAACGAACAGCTGGAACATCTGACGTTTTAAGACCAAAGAATTCAAGTACACGTTCATTTTCTTCATCATCAGAATCAATGGAAACAAAAAGTGTCTAAAGTGACAAAGAAAATTTTATATATTTTTCAAGAGTATCTTTTTTGTTATTAATTTTTTACTTTTCCACGGTAGCTTTTAGCAGCAGATGTGAATTCTTCACGAATTTTTTCATATTCACTACTTTTTTTACTGGCAAATAAAAGTACATGTACTTTAATATCACCACCGAAGATTTTTTGTGCTGTTTCAGCATTGAAATCAACAACAATTGGAAGTTGATTTTCTTGAATAAATTGACGAATCGAACCTTCATCAATTGTTGTAAGATCATTGCGACCTTCGTCAAACTAAATAGGTAGGATAGAAAAGCAAAAGCATTATAACCAAACAAAAATAAATGAAATAAATACTTTTTTGAAGAGAACAATAGTATCTTGTTTAACGTCGAGTTCTTTGAGAACATCGGCATTTGATGTAATACCAAATGGCATGCCATCAAGAGTTTTAGCAACTTGCAGAAAGGATGCAGCAGTATCACCATCTGCATCCTATTCGAAAGACAAATATATAAATACAAAAAATAAATAAAACAATGTGTCTTACCTTAAAAGCACCGATGACAACAACATCGCCAGCTTGTTTCAGTTTGTTAAGATCATCAACACTGTTTAATTCTTCAGCTGCTGGTCCAGTTTTCTTTTTTAACCAAGCAATAATATCATCTTGTGTACGTCCACCAGTGTATTCAAATGTGGTACCATCACTAAAGAATTTGATTGTTGGATAACCTTTAACTTCGAATTTTTGTGCAAGATCTTGTTCAATAGTTGCATCAACACTAGCTAATTTAATTTCACTACCAGATTCAGCTAATTGTTTAGCAGCAGCGGCATAGGCTGGTGTTAAAGCTTTACAATGACCGCACCATGGAGCAACGAATTTCACTAGTACGTGTTTATTAGTTTTTACAACATCATCAAATGTATCTTTGGTAAGAGCAAGAACATGACTTTCATCGGCATTTGATGCATCTTCACAACGGATATGTTTTGTTGTTTGAGTAAGAATAATTACAACAGCTAAAATTGCTGCTTGTATAAATCCAGGAAACATCTTTGCTGTCTGTATTCGATGAAAACAAAATCAATACAATTATCTGAAAAGTGAAAATGAAAAGAAAAACGTCTTTATTTTATATGACGACCTTGCTAGTCTACATAAGAATATTCGAATAAAACTATGCCCCGTCAGCACTCTGGGAAGAAAAAGAGTGATTGATTCTACCATCCAAAATAATCCACGACGATACGCCGACTTCTATAGAATACCCATCGTCGACGTGTTCTCTCTGTGTAATAAATATGTGGATGGAAGAAGAAGTGACATGAGAAGAGGTTAGAACGAAAGAAATTGTTATTCTTGGATAGAGGCACATCAGTACAAAAAAATAAACATGGTCGCAAAAATAAATAGATTTCATTTAATATTGCTGTAAATATTACTTTTTTTAGTTTTGCATCGTTCTCATAACTACTTCATAGTAATATTTTTCCAGAAAATTTACTATCTACTAACCTGCAAAACAACAATATTATGATTGGTTAAAAGTCATATGACTCATAACGATCAGCAGGCTGTATGACTGACTGACTGATTGATGTTTGATGACATTTATTGCGAAAAACAGAATAACTCATTTCTACAATGAAGTTGTTCTCTTCAAGATTGGCAACCTCCCTGCGAAATTATTGATATAATTAACTGAGACATATAAAAGAGTAAGAATGAAGGAATCAAAGGATATCTTTTTATTGTGATGTCGCTTCTCTTGAGAAGTACAGGATTTTTCCTTCATCCATAGTTAGAATTCTTTGACAAAGTATCTATCTATATCGCATCATATGCATAAATAAATAAAAAACATATACTGATGTGGTTAGTAAAAACGAGTGGAAGCATCTTTCGACTTTGATTGTTTCTTTTTCTTTAGAAATCTAAAAGGTATCACACTAGCGATTACAAGAATTTATAATAATTATAGATAAGTGTTTTTTTTCTTTCCACATTTTAGTTGATTTTCGTTAGCTTTTTTTTCGTGCATTTGCCATTTGCTTTTTTCGATATTTACTTTTTTCGATGCTCTTAGCCCTCTTTTTCTTCATTGTAACCCTTTTGTCGATTTCTCTCTTTTTCTTTCTTTTTCATTTGAACCTTTGAAGCGTTCTGCATGCTAAAATTGTAAATAGGCAAACTTTTCTCTCCTCTTCTGTAAGGAAAAACAAAATAGATGGTGTCTTAAATGTATCGCTCTGACTCATTCTTTTTTTGTTTCCTATGAAAATCAGTTTACAGCATTGCAAGGGTAAAGCATCATTTAGTTAGTTAGTTACTTTTTATGCGTATACGTACTCAGTCATCTTTACAAAAATAAGACAGCAAAAAAAAACAAAATGCGTTACTCTTTCGTATTATCAATGTGAGTAAATAGATGTCGACGGTACTTCACATACGCACACACACAGGATCAAGGCTATCGACAGATAAATAATACACAATACAACTAATTCTTTGATTCTTCTAGATATTTCACATTAAAACATGGTTTCAGCGATTTCTTCGGTCTTTCTTCTTACTAGTAAGATTTAAACGTAAAATAGAAAAACAATACTTAATGAATTTATTTTTAGCTTCTATCATTCTCATTTCATCAACAAATGTAAGATTGTAAACAAACAAAAAATTCATCTATGACTTCATTTTATTTTTAGGCAGTAAACCCTCCTGGTAATTACACATTACCAATAGCATCTCCAACGCTGTGTTTTGCTGCTCGATTTGATCTCACGCTTAATATTGAATATTTAAAATTAGATGGAGTATGAAATTAGATTTAATTCTGTGCTTTTGCAAGAAAAAATTTTCTCTGTGTATTTAGAAAACAAATATTTCAAGAATTCCATTGAATAATGAAACGTTTCAATATTACAATGGAGACTGTTCAAAAACTAATAGTCACCAACTCACAATTGGAATGCTAGATAATTTAACATCAATCACATTTAATTTCGATCTTAACGAAAAAAATCAAACATCATTAAAACAAGTTTCTGTTTCTCTAACTATTAAAAATAACGATTATTTTCCAAACTGTTCTGACAATATCGAAGGTCCATCCGTATTTTTAGCCAACGAGTCATTATTCATTACGGATCTTAGTAATTCATATCGATGTTATTCAAAAATAAAAATTGACAATTTCCAAAGTAAAGGCAATGTTACAATCAAATCTGTCGATATCGAGAATTTACGTATTCAACCGTTTGTCGATGAAAAAATTACATTTAATGATTATGCTAAAGGTATATTTAATAGTTAAATCTTTTATTCTTAATCTCTCTCTCTCTCTTTAAGAAAATATCACGTTAACCTTTCAATATATTTGTTGTATTTTTATTTTATAGAAAAAGTTTGTACAATGGATATATTTAAAAGTTCAACATTAATTCCAATCATTGTTGGTGTATGTCTCGCAGTGTTAGTCGTTGCTGTACTTGCTGTATATCTTATTCGTCGTCGACGTTATCGTAATGGATATCAAAGTGTTTAAAATCAACCACGAAAAAAATATTTGTGACATTTCTGATTTTATTTTTTGTCTTTTTCTATTGGAACATGTTCTTGTATCTCATCTCGTTTAGAAATCTGAAGGCTATTCACTCCGTTGCACGTTTGTTCTTTATGTACAAAGTTCTTAATTTCTTTCTTTTGTGTTCGTTTTTTCTCTCATTAGAAATTCCGTTCATTTAAATCAAGATATGTATAATTGTTTCAAACGATTATTAGAAATAAATGTTGACGCATTACGTTTTTTTTCTTTCTTTTTTTCTCGTTTGTTGAACAATAAACAAGCATTTTTTTCTGAAATAGTTTCTAAGCAAAATAATATAAAGATAAAAAAAATAACAATTGTTTGATAGAAAAAGATAAATAGGCACATGTGTTTTGAAGAAAATTTGTTTGCTATGCTATCTAGAAAGAAAAGAAACAGGAAAGTGTCATGTTTGTCAGACAAAAAAGAACGAATGTAAATAGATATGCGAAGCATTTCAACTGCTCAACATCTCCTATTATATTCAAAGTTAAAGTAAAAATAGTAGTAAAAAATTAAATGTATCTTTACCAAAGAAAAATGATTCGATGCTTGTCTTAGACAGTTGCAAATAACAGCAAATTTAATATATGATTATATGTTTTTTTTGTAAACTCAATTTTAAGACCTTGTTCTTCAAGGCTAAAGAATAGGAAATCAATTATTGAATATTTTCGTTCTATCAAATCAATCTATTATATAACAAGAAGAGAACGAAGAAATACTAATCAGTTAATAATATAACGTTGAATATTACTTGGAAATGAGAAAGGAAAAGAAATTGAGACTATTAACATATTTGCAAACGATCAAAACTAACTTTTACATTTTTAATAACAGATTTGCCAGTACAAATATGTCATAGATTTATATTTTTAAGAGTATAAAGGTAGAGTGAAATAGGCTATTTGATTCTGCATCGAAATATAATAGCACATTTTGTTTCTATTTCTTGTTTTACTGCTATAAACTCAAGTTTTATTGATAAAAAGAAGAAAAAAACCTATTTGTTTTTTGGGCTTTACTTAGTCATAAACGTGATTAGGATGTAGGACAGTCGTTCGTTTCTTCGAGATAAAATTTATCTAAAGAGAAACGAAAGATTTTCGTCGAGTAAGTAAACTATTAAACCACTTGACTGTTACGAGTGATTAAGATTCAACTTTTACTCAGGGATAAATAAATAAGAGTTAAAATACAATGTACAATCAGAAACTGTGAGTAGTTATTATGTAGAATCTAAAACGCAACGTATACTTTGAATTCTGATGTCGCAGTAAACAACTATATTTAATAATCTCAACTTTGATTCATAGTTTCAACACTAGAGTTAATATTTCATTTTTACATTACATTTGAAATTCATAAACAAATTACAATTTTCATTTTTGTTCGAATTCCGATATTCTTTGATTTTCTAAATATTTTGTTCGTGCTTGAAAAATTTTCCATTTCATTCTATCTTCTAAATCCATAAAACCATTCGATGCAAGAATACTTGAACTATTACATCTCGCTAGTCTATTTAAGATAGCGTCACATGCAGTTCTATCGCCGACGAGTAGAAATTCACGAAACCAAATGCATAAAATATCAAGAATCGATGAAATCGATAAACGTATACCATCATCTTGTTGAATAAATTCACCACCATTTGGATACATATTGATATACTCAAATTTCGATAAATAAAGTAATATGAATGTTCGACATGCTGATGAAATAAAATTCAATTCAAAACGATGAGCTAGCATAAAGAAAATAGTGTTTTGTTTATAGCTAATGGTATGAACTGGAGTGTTTACTACTACTACTACGAGAGAGAGATGGGGACCTCGTTTATCTAGGCATACAATTTGTTTAATGTTCGTTTTTTCTCAACCATATATTTTCATATTTTAGCGCAATAATACAAAAATGCCCAAAGGATTTCACTGCGTACGCCATCTACATTTAAATCTATTAAATTCAAAAGTTTTTACCATATTTTTTTTTACTAATGAAAATTCAATTGATGAAATGTCAATTAACGTAATAGATACTTTTGTAAATTTTCATGGAAAAAACAGCTGATTTTAAAAATTCCTTGTAGGCAATTACAGTCAAGTGCTGTGCCAGTTTCTGTCATACTCCCCTAAATCATACTTGTATATAGTAACAGTGTCTATTCGTTTATTAAAATAAAGTGTTTGCTTAAAGTGGATATTTCCTAACCAAAATAATCGAAAGAAATCTAATATTACTCTAGCTTCATCGATGTCCTCACATTATGTTTCTAAAAAGTATAAAATTACAGTGATTCTTATTTCCCCTCGATACTTTATCAGCTATATTCCATTTCATCGTATCTTTTACATATTGCATGGTGTACTATACGCATTTGAAAAGAGGAAGTATTATCATCTAACTGAAGGGGTAAATGAAACTTTGAATTTCGACACTTGACAAGAGTTTCAAAACGATTATTTTTAAATTTAATTATATATTCCTACCAAGAATGAGTAAAATCGTCACATTATCATTATTAATGGTACGTCGAAACTGTGGATATAAAAATTGTAATAGTTCAATCATTTCATCAGGTGTTACATCAAGAATTTCGATTGAATCCATATTTGCGTCTTGAAAGTATGATTGAAAAACTTTTGACCCAGCTGCCAGTACGCTTCTATCAACATATAATTCTTTATCTAAAGGATAATTTGATCGATATATGTAATAGATACATGTTCAACGTTTTATTCTGCTTTAGATACCTTGAACAACAAGCACCAAATCACTAAACGAATGTGATTTGAAGAAAAATTCTTCTGCTAAACGTTTTATCATATGAATATCCGTGTGAATAGTTTTCATTCTTTTCAAAGGTTGATTCGAATCCATTTGTTTGCTTTTATTTTCTATAAAAATTGCTTTGTTATAATCACCATCAACATTAAATCCAGATAAAATTTCCGAAGAAATCATTGATAGAAGAACAAAAGAATGAATAGAGCGCCATTAATATTATTTGCATCTCTTTCCCTATGACTTTTTTCTAACCAACATACTCATGAATCGACGATTGTTACTGATACAGGTGTATGCTGTCACTAATTCAAGTTATGAATACGGTTGCTACACTTTTCAATAACTATCACATCGACCGAAACGACGCTAATATTAATACAAATGCAGATATAGCTCCAATAGAATGTGAACGAAATGTATGTCAACAAGAATTGTATAGATTAAAATATGGACTTGAGAATTTGTTGAACAACAAAGGTTACAATAGTATTAAACTACAAAGTACAAATTGGATAGATCAATGTTGGTCGTGTTGTCGTCGCTGTACCAAGAATAGAAACTATAACAAGTCATGCATAAATAAATATCGTCATGCTAATCATTCGATAGTGCGATCTTCATTCGATGAGTGAGATGATCATTATGAAAACGAAAACGCACTAATTGATTGTTAATGTATATTGTTTTAGTGATTCCCTTGTTTTGAAGTCTTCACTACGTCACATCGGTCGGAAACAATACGATTTACAACAAAACATTTCGAATTTTCAGACAAACAAAGCTACTCCTATGGATTTATCATGCAAATCAGTACTTTTCAGAATTCTTCAAGCAAAAATATTAGATTGTCTTTTCCGTGGTCAAAAGTAATTGTTGATCGATCTTCGCTCAGTCGAAATATTTTTTTAAATTTACTTCGCTAGATTTGCTGAAAATAAATCGAATTCTATAGGTATTGCACCATTATTGAGCAACTACGGTTCATCATCTGCTTCTTCAATGTTCACTGATAAGAAATCGTTGTCTTCTTATTTCGGTCTATCACACCGATCAAATATCGACACCATGTCATCCTTAAAATCAAGTTCAATAGCTGCATTTCCTCATGAAAAACTTTCATCTAATGGCGACGATATTTTATCCCAATCAAGTACTAAAAAAGGTAAAATATGAACTAATCTCCTATTCTATTTTTGAAGGCTCATGTAAAAGTATAGTGAAAAACTTGATTCCAACGTAGATTGGATAAAACAATTTTCCTATGATTGACTATATCGTTTTTTTACATAGATATGTTGAAAGTAGATGATTATGAAAAATCTACACTGTAAGTGAATTCAATAATCTATTATTCTTTTTATCCTAAACATTAGACAATCATTTGTTTTTCTTGTCGTAGAACTGTTCCGCTGACGAAAAGATCAAGTAACGTTTTTATCGGAAGCTTTATTGGATTCATAATATTTTTTTTTCTTGTAGAAAAATCAAAGAAAAAGAAAAGTTCATCTTTAAAAAATATGCAAAGAAAATGATCCGATGGCAGATCCCCAATAAGAAAAATTAGTTCGTAAAAAAACCAAAAACTCGAGAGCAAAATAAAATAAAGGATTGACGTAAAAGATTTCTTATTGAAAACTTTCATTTTGTTACTTCTACTCAAAGAAAAACATCAACTTTAATAACAACCGGTAGGTAATGCATTTTTCAATTTTTTCTCTCCGTCATGTTTCCTGCTGTGTGTTGTATAGTTGAATTAAACAATAGCTAGTACACTTATGTTTCTTTTTCATTGATTTATCGCCAACTGAAACTATGAAAAATACAGAGAAGTAAGTCAACACCTTCCCAACGAATTTAGATCACTCGTAGAAATTATCAAAATTGATAATACGGAGTTCTATTATGCGTAGTTCGAATTTATGAATTGTTGTTTCGCAAAATCAAATAAATCATGATTAACATCTACTCAAAATGTTTCGCCTCCAATAAAATCATTAGATACATATTATAAGGGACTACCGATCTGTATAAAATTGAATTAGCATCCTATATAAATAAATATATATATTTATTGTATTGTGAGCTCGTGAGATTACACACATGGATGTGCTTATTAATAAAAAGTACTACAAATCATTGCTTATCTCAGTCGGTAGAAACTGCTCATTGTCAAAAAGTTTTGATTGAATAAGATTTCAAAATTGAATGGAGTTCATTAACTAATTGTATTGACAATAGGGGTACATTTGAAAGCAATACTTTCTTTCAATAATTAGTAAAAATGACTTTTTCATGTTTCTGTATTGACCATGATGAATATATTTTCTTGAATAGGTGGCTCAATTTTCCGCTCAGTAACCACAAGCGTCTGAATACTCGGATATTGTTCATTATCAATGAGGAGTAATTCCTCTTTGTCACCCATAAAAAAATAAAAGAAATTGCATAATTCTATGACACAGGTATTTAAGCAATTAGCTTTCAAAATAATTCTTGTTGATCAGAATAAATCACTAATTTCATCCAGTGTAACGTACAACCGTTTCCTCTTTTTCTCTCTTCTATCTATTTTTAGAAACTGCAAATTCTCAATTGATGGTATTCTCGAATGAATCAGTTTTTAATTGAGTACTTCTAGTTATATCATTGACATGAGTTATCAGCTATCTATGAATTTTTCTCAACGAAAATAGAAATATATAGAAAGATCCGCGGAAAATGTTATTAGTCCTTTTCCAAAAAAATTCTATTTTACATTTTCTTTCCAGTTCTACTACATGGCATCGTAATGATGTGATTATTACCATATGTATATTTGTTATAATGTTATGTTCGGGATTTATAATAGGCCTTATGTATGGTATGTTAGCTGCCTCACTCAACAAATGAATCTAACATAATCTCAAATTTATGAATTTCAATTTTATCTGTCTGTTTATTTTTCTACTACAATTTAATAAATAAATAAATAATTGCTTGTGCGAATTTTTTGTATTGCAAAATAAGTTTTGAAAAAAAACCGAAATCTATACATATGTCGACATGTTGAGTTATCATTTATTTCTAGCACTGAAATAGAATCCACGCACAACTCATTCAGTTCCATCATACACTTATGATATAGTATTCAATCAAGCCGCTTCTGTTTCATATGTGCTCTAGTTAAGACGAATCCAATTTGTTGATAATAACTGCCATTCAAGTGTAATTATTATTCACGTAAACGATTATTGACTACATGGGTTTCACTTGGATCCTAGTGAGATTCACTGTTACATGATGAATTCATATCATTTAATCGAGGTATATCTTTTAGGTATCTGTAGAGAAGATTAAATATAGTAAGTCGATAGCACATCAGTCGATCATATGCAACTATGATTATTATCTAAAACAATTGTGACTACTGAATTATTCTGATTAAGTCATATTCTCATCAAGTCTTTTCTCCTATGTATCACTTATGTGTACATAGGTTTTAAAATCAGAAATACTAAATTCTATAAAGAATTGAAAAAAATTATTCTCCAGATTGATTTTAAAATTAAATAAGATGATCAACAATATGATCTATGTCTATAAATATTATACATTTCCGTATGAAAATTGAATATTTGTTTTCTTATTAATAAATAAATAAATTACAAAGAATAAAAAATCATAAGAAAGTAATTTAATATGAAGATTACTAAAGAAAGTTGTATTCATATTCATTAATACAAATAGAAACACAATGAAGTAGAATTGTTATTGCAGATTAGAAATTCTATTTCCAAGGTTATTGACATATCATTAAAAACAGCAGACGATTGTCACGGGTAGACAAGTAATTATTTTCGAGCTTTCGGCTTTAATTGGATCTCGCTGACACTAAGAAAAATCTGGAAACATTCATGGCTCTATGCTCTTAACTTCCGCGGGATGGTTTAAGTAGTGCCGTAGGAAAAAAAAACAACAACTTTTTTCATTTCTCAAGTGTATGGGGCTCCTTTTTTTGACGTCAACATGAGTCTACGTTAACGTTTATGCAGCCAAATCAAATAATACCTTATTTACTGCCGTAATTATGAATTTATGATTCTACTAACACGAACAATATCTCATTATAGTTTTATAGAACTCGATAACTTGTAATGAAAAGAAAACGATGAGATAAAAACAGATAGAAAAAGAAAGCCGAATGATCACCATCAGTTTTCAATCCCCGTGTGTATGATGCCGATGTCAGAGAGAAATACTTGGCACATATGGAATATACTGTATCAAGTATTTCTTTTTTTGACATAGACATGATGCATACGTGATCAAATAGTATGATCGCTGGTTCTTTTCTTGCCTTTTTATCTTTCTATCTGAGTAATATCACAAGCTACAAAGTCATACACGATTATAGTCTTTCTTTTTATGCTGAGTAATAACAGAAACATGAATTTACAATTACTACAGCAAACAGACTATTATTTTATATGTTGCTATATAAATGCTAACGTATACTTGTTTACATGATGAAAAATTATACGTTATTGTAGATAGTATCTAAAAAACATCTATCGACAGTGAAGAACTCTAATCTAAAATATTTCTCAAGGATTTTCTTTGTCTCGCTGTGATCTACCTAAAGTGAAGAGATGTAGCCGATAGTTCAATATTAGGTTGATGTGATTTTCTCGTTTTGACTAACAGTTCTTGAATGATTTCGTAAGTCAGAAAAGGAAAACTATTGTTATTAGATGATGTTTCTTGAAAAACATTCATCGTATTTTCCTCTTCGGTTTTCTTCGTGTCATTCTATTGGCACTCGCAAGCAAAGTGACGATGCGATTAATTAAAAAGATACCTTGATTACAATCTATCTGAATCAATGAAAAATGTATAATGATTATTGTCTGTAATAATCTTTGAAACTTGAAAATACTCCCTCTTAAGAATATATAGTTTTTTTGTGTACTCAAAAAACAAAAGTGAGTACACTATAGAATCGGTCAGTGTGTCCGGCCGGTTACACGATAGCTCCTGAAAGGCTGATCCGATTGTCATGAAATTTTGTACACAGAATAATCTCATCAATATCTCAGTCGAATTCGAAGATGAGAAGGATCCGTCAAGAAATGGCGGAGTTATCGAAAAAATTGTCATTTTTGGCCAGACCATCCATGAGGGGGGGGGGTACAGGGATGCTTTCAAAAAAAAATATTTTCTCAGTATTACTCACAACATAAATAAATCGACTCATTTTTTGCAGTACACATAACAATCGGATGCAAATCCGACGTTTCCGAATTTATTTCTTCTTCTAAAGGTTACTCTTATAGAAGTGCAAGTCAAATCTTGTATTTAGCTTAATCATAGTGTTTTGAATAATCTTCAGAATCAATTCTATACGCAAGAACTATTTTTCCTCCCTCTTTAATACATAAAAACTAAAAATTCTAAGATGAGAAAAACAGACAACTTTTATTTATCTTTTCTTCTTTTCTTGTCTTACGAAGTCTATTTCAGAGTGACTTATTTCAACAAGTGTCATATTGCATAAATTTATCATTATTACCATGATCAAAAGTAAGACAGAAGAAAATTTCTTTTTCCCCCTGAAGAAAATACGTATAATTATATTTTTCTCTTTTGAATCCTTCTAATCAGTTTGTTTTCATTTCAAAGAATTTGAATAACCTTGATTTCATTGACTTGCATAATCATATGGATTATTCCGATGGCATCGGGTTCGCCACATATTATGATACGGTTTACCTTTGTAGACATTTTTCAACTCGTGTAATCAATGAAATGAACATTTTTAAACAAAAGAAATATGACTCAGTCGTTCTCGTGCAAATACAATAGAGGAAAAAAATAGGATGATGATTTCCGGTATAAATTTGATTCTTTTGCTTTCTTTTTCTTTTCTTTCTCGCTTTCCATCGGTTAGACACGATAGTAATGATGCGACATACTCATCAAGTGGTTTATCAACAATATGTTTGTTCATTTGTTCTTATAGAGTTGTCTTCTTCTTTTTTTTTCTTCATGCAAAATGCAGATGAGGAACTGCTCATACGCATGATAAGTATGATTCTCTTATGCGTCGGCTAATCATTATGAGCGTCATCGAAAGTTAGTTTCTGGATACTAGGAACAAGTCAAGATGCATATGCATACTCATCGTATTCGATTAGTTTTGGTTAATAAATTTATAGTCGTAATGTAGAAAAGAACTATAATCAAATAATGATTGATTTTCCTAGAAACTTTATTCGGTCGATTTTTCCTATTCAAACAATTTCCCGTTTTTTTTCTTCAAATACAGCTAAACATAAATACGGCTGTGCAACTGACTTGTCAAATATGTCAAACATGGGATTTACTCTCAAATATTACTAAATTTTCACTATTTCTTCCGGTACGGTAAACTAAATTCCTCAGTAGTGTTATAACAAAGAATAATTAACATCAAGTACATTTAACGATAGGCATTGGTTTTCCTTTTCTCTCTTTCTTCATTGTATTAATCGTCTTTTAATCAAGCTTGCTGTTCTTTTGGCTAATTGCATCATACATAAAGGTCTATCTGTCTTTTTCACGCTTATTATATCCACATGTATACACTCAGATTTCTCTATTAGACAAAAAGAAAACATTATGTAGAAATGCTTGGAGACAAATCATAAAGATCTCTAGAGAAAAAAAAAACTGATAGATAATGGATGAAAGAAAGAAAATAGTAAAAAAAGGAAGAAAGAAATCATATAGATTGATCTACACAGTCGCGTAGAGTAATGCAAATTTTTAATAGACAACGGAAGTCAGGTTAGTAGAAAATTTCTCTATTGCTTACATAGAATATCATGCAATATATCCTGTCCTGTAAGAAGAAAAACTTTATTGGTTTTCCTGCTTCGTTCATTTGCTAATATTCAACCACGATTCTTCCTTTACTCGTCTATTTGTCATTATTATTTATTGTTTATCTTCGAGAAGAAAACTACAATTACTCCTAATTATACATTAATTTTAATCAATTATCATGTTTCACTGGTGGATATTTGAAGCGTTAGAACAGTAAGTCATTTTCTAATTGATATAAAATTTATTTGATTACTATCCTGATTAAATATGGAAGATAATCCCTTGAAAGCCTTTAAAAAAACAAATGATCTAGACATCTGTTCATATTTAGTACAATGTCTTCTATTTGATTGATAGCCACTTCTCGAGTTTTCATATATGACAAGTAAAGTTGATTGATAATATAAATCCATCGCTGTCGTAAGCTGGTTTACATTAAGACTAAAACATAAAAATGTCATTTTCTAAATAGAAAGAAATATAAGAATTCACTTAAAAAAAATAGATTAATAAGATCAAATTTATATTTATCCGCAATCAAACAGGAAGGACAAACTAAATCCATCCGCATCATATTTTTCGATGATGACAAACGAAAGGTCACAGACCGATTGGTTTATTATTATCAATTAAGTATAACACAACTTTCCTAATGTCAATCAATAAACGATCAAAAAAAGGTATCCGTCATTTAATAATGCCAAATTAACCAATAACATTTCAAGGTTGACAGATGTAAAAAAAAATTTTGATTGTTTTGGAAAAAAATTGGTTTGCCGGACAAACTAAAGATTGCTGTAGATTAATTCTAGACAAGTACTCGGAGACTCTATGCTACTAGAGTGTGAATTCTAGTGCACAACTGCGTAACATTATGCTAGTGTGTCTCTAGAGCTCAACAAACCGGCAATGATAGTCTGACGGATTGTTGTTCGTAAACTATGTTTGAGAAATTACGTTGACCTGAATTACAAAAAAGGAAAAGATTGTAAACTGTCAAAACTTAATCTCTATCGTAATTTATTTGTCAATATTCCAAGTATAGATTAAAACAAGGATTCATGTTGACCAAATTTCAATTGCCTAACCTATCTACTGTAATTATTATATAAAAGAACGCTAGAAAACAAAACTAACTAGAATGAAGACTATCGAAAATTGAATGTTTGACAAACTTTTGATTATTAGAGTTCTTTTTTTTGTAAAAGTAAGTTCTGAGAGTCAAACTTTGAAAGAAAACAATTTTGAACTATGTCTATTCATGGGTTTCAATTTTTCTGAAATGATAGAGACAGCTAAGACTTCTTCTATACTGTTTTCGTCTAGTATGGCAGTATTTCTGTTCGATGCTGCTGCTAAGGTTGGTCATCATGGACACGATGGCGCATGTGACGATGATTTTTATGATCGCCTATCACGTCGATATTCCGTAATTCTTCTTATTACATTTACAATGCTTATATCAACAAAACAGTATGTTGGTGAACCGATTGCATGCTTTTGTCCAGCTCATTTTACGGGTACACATGTAGAATATACAAATAATATATGTTGGATATCAAATTCTTATTTTATTTCATTCGATCGTTTACTACCGAAATATCCTGATCCAAAAACTGAAGAATTTATTTATTTTTATCAATATGTACCATTTATTCTTATTATACAAGCCATATTTTTTTATATTCCAGCTCTTGTATGGTCATCATTAAATATTCGAAGTGGCTATGATTTAGGTATGCTTGTGACACAAGCTCGTATCATTGACACGTATACATCAGATTTCCGTCAAGCATCTGTTCAATATCTAGCGCGTTATATTGATCGAATACTTGAATATCATCGACAAAAGCGCTCAGAATATTTAGATCAATTGAATTCATTGAAAGTTTCAAATTTTTTGCTATTTTTAATTCGACATGATCATATTGCAATGTGCAACAACCATTTAATGTGGTGTTTTTTAATAATAAAAATCCTTTACTTGCTCAATGCTTTGGGACAGTTATATTTGCTCAATTTATTTCTGGGAAACGATTATCATATGTATGGTTTTGCTGTAATACGTAATTTATTTAGAGGAAATAATGAAAATTGGACAGTAACACCAAGATTTCCGAGAGTGACATGGTAAGTTAATCAAGCAGATTTCTGATCTTTAATAGATTGTCACGATAGGCACGGATAAATAAAAATGAGAGAATATTTTTATTCTTTCCTTTCAAAAACAACGAGAAGTACGACAGGATAAAGTTTTCTTGAGCAATTATCCAGTTTGGAAATATAGAAAATTTTAAAATGTGAATCTCAATTATTCATAGTCAAATCTTTTAGTGGGAATATGTATAACGCCTGTATATCTGGTCATTTTCCTAAACTATTTAAATAGGATAATTTATAAAGAGTATTTCTGAATTTCTAAAACGATTTTTAATTCCGAATAAATTACCGCTGATTTTACAAAAAAAATATTGTATTTGTGACAACAATTATTTATAAGTAAAGTTTCAGATCTAAAGATGTTAGTTCGATTTTTTGCGGAAGCATCATATAAATAATAGACAATTCTAGTAAAATAATCATCACTCGAGAATTCTCTGTTTCGGCTTACTGGATGCTTAGATTGATTTTTCTACTAAAATGGTTCAAATCTCTAATAAGATAAGGATAACTACTATGCATCTAGAAACGTTTCACTAACTATAGGTAACATAATCTATGAAAATTGTACCCAAGCATAACGTATAGAAAACTATTATATAGTTGATTCTCATTGGCTACAAAAAGAATTTCAGTAGTAGTCACGTTTTACATATCTCTTTTAAACTTTGTTTTAATTGATATTATTAATAATATGCAATTTGCTACTAATCAGACAAAAACTAAATAGGATTCTTAGTTTTGATTGGAAGTCTTGACTACGATAAATATCTATTTGTTGATGCCAGTGATATTCATCTCTTATTTGAATGCACATCGTTCATCATTGATTTTGCAGAGCATTCGAAGATTGTTTCAGACACAATTTTCAACTTTAGATTATTATAGCTACATCGTTATTTATTTTCATTCAGGTGTAATTTTGCTGTTCGAAATTTGGCTGATAATATTCACACTTACACGGTTCAATGTAGTTTACCAATAAATTTATTCAATGAAAAAATCTTTTTAATTATTTGGTTTTGGCTTTATTTCACTGCATTATTTACATTGTTTGGTTTTCTCTATTGGGTCGTATCGTTTTTCTATCCGAAATTTTATAGATCAAATCTGATACGTTATTTATCATCAATGAAACGTGTAAACGTTCATCACTTCCCCGAAAATCCATTTGAAGAACCACCAATGGTTCATCGGCACCATTCTTCTCATAATCGTCGCCAATCATTTGGACGTTCACATTACAATAGTTCGATGCGTAATAGCCGTCGTCAACATAGTCTTGCATCTTCATATGCTAATCGCTCAGCCAGACAAAACTTTGATTCAGCTCAGTTATCACGTATGCAAGAGCCTGTCGAGGTTCCCATTCCGAACGAAACAAATTCTCTTGAAACTACCACAGTATCGACACCCGATGAAGAGCCAATATCACCAACAGTACAACTAAAGCTGCCGGCTCCATTGAATTCAGTTACATTAAATGAACATAATCGAATAGTGGCAAATTTTATAGAAAATTATCTCAGTCATGATGGTTCACTTGTCTTATACATACTTAAGATTAATACAAACGAAGTGATAACGGGTGAAATAGTTACAACTTTATTTGAAATATTCAAAACAAATTATCGAATCGATACAACAAATTAAAGAGAAAACAAAAGAATTATTTTTGTATTCGCTACAGTTTCAAATGAGAATTGAATAAAATGTGATAAAGAAATATAGAAAAAATTACTTGAAAATAAAAATATGGAAAATATATGAAAATCAATTCGATTTCATATTCTTTGTTTTTTGGGACTATCTCTATAGAATTATTGTAGAATAGCCGATCGGTATCTGATGAGATATGTTTATTATATCGGATATGAAACGGTACAGTTGTTCTGAAAGTTTCAAACTGTACTAAATATATTTTGGATTAATGAATCAAGTTTTTCATTGGAAATAGCAATATTTATTTATTCTATAAAGTATCTAATAAGTTTTTACCGCTTCCAAATGAGATTATTTTCTTATCTATTCTCTCAATAGTATTCCATAATATTTATAGAATCTGTACTAAAATTTGACCTTCCTATATATCTTATAGTCGCAGAGATGTAATTAGTATTCTTTAGTTATCTACATTTGTACTCGTGTGTTCTATTAGTTCTGCTCAACTTTTGCCAATAGAGAAAATTTGTCTGATTCTATCTTCTCCGGTTCCCATAGCCTGGAAAATAACCCAAGGCATTGAATGAGTTAGATGAACAGGTGCATTCAATATTATTGCAATTTTCTTTCTTTATAAATTTTACATTGGCCGATCAACGTATAGACTATTTTTTGAATTACGAAGCTAAATTGTATGGAAATATCTTGAAGAATATAAATCTACCTCTGGCAATCTAGTATATTTTCTTATTCTCAGATCTTTTCCGAAAAAAAAATAGTTTAGACTTATCCGATTGAATTTGAAGTTTCATTAAAGAATTAGAAAACAGTGTTACAGCACAAACATAAATTTTTCAACGATTATAATCGAATAGCTTGACCACCATGAATTCTCAACGAGCAAGGAACCAAAAAGAAGTTCATAAACAGTGAAGAAATAATATGTTAAGGTTGAAATTCCTTGCGAGCTCTTTCGCCCTATTTTTATTGACTGATGTCATTATCGGAGAAAAAATGTGGAAACTTCGGATTTCATCCGAGAGTTATGTGTACTGGAAAAAGTGCATGGGACATTTGAGCCATTCTAGAATGTCTGAACACCAAAATTATCATGAGAAACTAGGCAATTTGATTTCTGGATGTAGTTTTTGTGCATTTTGAGACGTTTTTTAGGCGATGTTTCGTTAGAAAGCTACGATTTAGTTCAAAACTAATATCATATTCGGAATCAGCGTTAAAAACTGAGTCGATTTATATATGTTGTGGATAATTCTGAGAAAAGTTTATTTTTTGAAAAAAAATCCCTGTACCCCTTCCTCAGGGATGGTCTGGTCAAAAATGACAATTTTTTCGATAGCTCAACCATTTCTTGAGGGATCCTTCTCATCTTCGAGCTCGACCGAGATATTCATGAGATTGAACTGTGAGAAAAATTTTATCACGATCTGACTCTCCCTTCGAAAGCTTTTGATCGAGGCTGAGGTCGCTATGAAAGTTCTCAGTATTATTAGGCGTTGTTAACTGCGGGTGGACATTTTTTGTTCACTGAAAACTTTTAATATCCATTCATATGACACATGGTTCGTCTTGCTATTGAAAAATTCAATACAATCCCATGTTGTCGAGTGTCAGTTGCAATTTTAGAAGATCCTGTCTTTGGTATGAAATTCGCAAGGTAATGTTTGAAATTTATTCACTGATACCGTATAGACGATCTGTATCAATATGATAATTCGACATTTACAACAGGAATATATTCAATTTTGAATGCTTTAACTTACAATTCTATGAAATCTTTATCTTCTCTTGTCTATTGAAGTCAGCATTAGAATGACGAACACTCGATGGAGCAAAACTCATGAAGGTTTTCATACGATCAGCTAATTTTTCGCGTTACTATCCAATATGCACTTACTGTCTCTTATCAGAGTTGGACAACCCAATTCCAAAATGACTATTTCAGCTCAATCGAAATATGTTAATATCTATGACTTGAATTTCATTTGGAAATCGCCAAATATCTACCAACTCGTGGTCAAACTGCCATTTCACGAAACAAACTTTCAATATATTCTCTTAGCGTCAAAATAGTATGCACATTTCGCTGGTGTACTAACAAATTGGTAATAATTCATCTTCAATGAAGCCCGTCCGAACTAGAGGAACATAGATTTCTAAGAGCTAAACTCTCATTTAAAGATATTGTAAATAGAATGAAATTCTTTAATTGAATAATGTATTGTATACGACAAAAAAAAACTATTCAATGTTAATGATTAAAATGCATTTCAGTTCAAATCTTGAAAATAAGCTTGTTTTTTTTTAATATGAATACAAAAAAAAAATAATTATCACATTCAGTGAGGTAATTCATATCTGACTAAATGTAATAAAGCAAAAAAAAAACATCAATGACCATGCCATTAATCAGTATCAGCTTGCTTCATCATTGCACGTTGATAAAGTGCTTGATCAACTTGATAATCAGACGCATATGGAGCATTTTGCCAAACGTTATCGAATTTTTCAGTTTGCTTGATTTGTGGTAATGGACGCCGATATCTCGTTGCATTGCTTGGTAGTTCTCCACGAAGATCATCATTTGGATGAAATAAATCCCATACACAAGCTGTCCGATCCGGTTTAGCTGATGGAATGGGGTGACTTCGTTCTATCGGATATGCAGAAGGTTTCATTTCTTCATTTATGAATGAACCTTGACGCTAATAAATACAAACAAAAAAAACAAGCATTATTAAAAACAAATAAGAAAAAATGATTTCGACTATCAAATATACTTTTCCACGTAGAGGATAATTTGCTGCGTTTCGACTATCATATTGTTGTTCATATGAGACTTTTTCCACATGTGTTTGATTAACTGACCCAAAATCGTCGGGTTTCAAATCAGTAATAGGCACTAAATTAAAAAAGTAGAATTTTTCTTTCTCATTTTTCTGTCATTTTTAGAAAATAAATTACCAATGCCTACTGCACGAATATGATTTGGACTAGCTGAATATCGACTATTTCTTTTAGCATATGCAGCACCTGCATCGCTGGTAGTAGCAAACGCATTTCGATATGAACTTTCTCGTTTCTTTGACCATTCATCTTGATTTCTAACTCCTGGTCCGTATGGTTCTGCTTTTGGCGATGACCAATCCCACCAACGGGATTCTTCTTTTTGTACATTATCAGTTTTAACTATGCCAGATGGAGCGTTGAAATTGGCAGTATTCGTGTAAACCATGTCAACTTTACGTGCAGCATGTGGATTATTACGTGCTTCTGATGCTTGAACTGGTAATTGGCTTGGATTCGGTTCCGTATAGTAGGGTGGTGGGCGAGCATGAGCATACCAAGCTGGCACATTATCATTTTCAGGGATATTTTCAGAAATAGTGCGATAACTGTTTGGACTAGATTTAGATTATACAATAGAATAATTACATGTGACGTGCAAGAAATTGGACATTTCTTTTACTTAAATTTTCCATTCACAGGTTTTTTGTGTGTCACATCTGGATATGCCATGGTCGTCATCTTGTCGTTTAAGTGATATAATTCTATCAAAACAAAAAATAACAACGATAAAGCTGTTTCTTACAGTATAATTTAAATCGATTCATAAGAGAATTCTTTTAAACACAACGTAGATTGATTGATTTCTTTAGTCAGTAAAAAATTAAAGAAAAGAATTCCCATAAGAATAACAAGATTAGATAATTATGTTAAGCATCGAACGCTCACGAAAATATGTTTAAGCACTAGGTAACCTTAGTAATAAGCTATACGTCTATTACTTCAAGACATTGTCGATAGGAGAATTTTATGATTGGCCAGTACAAAACAGAAGCATATGGATCTTTTTACGAGTATCTAGATGCGTTGTTCAAATTCGACAAAAAACACCTGGATCCCAGGAGCTCATTTTCCAACCCTTGGCTCAATCTCCTGACACTATAGTTGAATATGAAGTGTGAAGCTAGGATAAGTTTACGCGTACTCACGCTATGTGCTTCTGTTGCCAACGCATGTTAAGCAGGAAAAATATTGTGACTCTAATTTTATCGATGAATATAGAAGGAAAGTCAATCTCGTAGAGTTATATTGATTAAAATTATGAATACAGATAACAACCCAATAATGTTTGATAGAATTCTATTTTTTCAATAAGAAATCAATTTCAGTGAGTTTAAAATACTTTTGTATGCAACTGAAAATTCTACTATACCTTAATAAGTGTTCAATGTTTTTGACAACGGCTTCACTGTCATTTCAAACATACACTACAATATATTTCCATGGCAACCAAACACTCACAAAGTGCATAAAAGCATTATATAGTATTGATTTTTTCAAAAAACATCTGAAATTTGTATTTTTTACCAAATAATAAATATAAAACTAACAATTTGGTTATATAGAATCATTCTTTTGTTTTGTTTATCTATTTATTATTTCTCCATCAAATCTCTTTCTTTCTGCGTTAAGACAGGCAAGTCGTGTGCCTATGCCTATGTGACTGATGATTCATCAATAATAAAAAAGCGACATTTCCTTCCACCTACGCCTTGTCTTTACTTATACTTCCTAACTATTTTGTATCTGTTATTTAAGCCATTGCAAACAAAGCCTGTCAGTTTTGCATAATATTTCTTACAGATACTTATTTGCCAAGCGACAATGACTAACCCAACTGATTTATCACAATTGTATATTTTATTGTCTTACGAAAAGGTGTGTGTCAAATTAAAAAATAAAATAAAGGAATAAAAAAACAAAACAAGACTAACATTTGAAAAATTTTGTTTCTAGCTACAACGTTCAACAATAAGTCAACGTCAGCGTCCTATCGAAGCTTCGTTGAGAAATCGTTTACTAGTATGGCGTTTTTTGAAAAAAATTGAAAATGAACCAGTATCAACTGTAATAAATTCTGAACAGCAATTATTAGCAAATGATGATTCAAATAACAGTTCATGGTTACTTGATTTAAATGAAAATTGTGATGCTAATGAAATAGATATGGATATTGATTCTGATATAGTAACCGTTGTAAGTAATAATGAAGAAAATGATGCAACGTGTGACACAATGGATATTGAACAAGATACCGATGTAACATTACTATTGAAACGTGCAATTGGCGCTGAGCGACGACAAAAAATTTCAACAGAAAATTTAATTTTAAATGAAAATGCGAATCATAATAATACTAGCCATAGCCATCTATCAGAAACGACAACACTTGAAGAAACTGAACAATTTTTTCATGATTTATGTGCAGAATTAACGAACACAACAGCAGCTCTTGTATCATCATCTTCATCAAATTCCTTGAGATGTCCAACGCCACCTGAACAAGCACTTATTCACTAAAAATTTTGTCTTGAGGTTTTCTTCTCCTTGTTTTCTTTATTCTTGAATATTACGATAGTATATAAATATGGAAATCAGTCTAACTTTCCTACAGAGGTGCTGCTGCTTTTTTCTCATATTATTTTGTTTCGTTTATCAGAATGATAATGTTTCTAGCAACACATCGCTCAAGTTCTCCTTGAATGAGTTCTAAGTTTTTTCTTTTTTTAAATTCCGATCCGGTCCTTTGTATTTTTTTTTGTTTTTGTCTTTTAAATTGATCTCTCGGATTGTTAAATGATGCGAATATGCGATTCAAAACTTATGTTTATGTGTAGTTACGCCAGTTCAGTTGTTTATTGACTCATCTCTCCTTTTTTTTTCCTTTTTGTCTTATTACTATTATTATCACAGATGTGTTTTTCGTCTTTTTGTTTAAAGAAAAAAAAATGAAAAAAGATATACTTTTCTTTTCTGTTGTTAGTGTTTGTTTTTTACTTTCTTGATGCTTTCTTGTGTTCTTTTTCGTCTTTTCATTACGCACACGTTGTATCCTGTGCAAACACAACAGAATTGATCTATTTATTGTAAAACGTGACTTTTTTTCAAAAAAAAAAGAAATCTCAAAGATTATGAAATTTAACTCTTTTTCTTTTATTTCTATAGACTCAGGAAAAGAGAAAAAGTAAATTTTCCTTTCGTCATATACTCAACACATGAAGATGACTCTAGTGAAGATATGTAGGCGGAAGAAATAAACCCATTTTATTTCATATTTTTTATTTAATTTCTTAGTTTTACATATATATGTTAAAGAAAACTTTTATTGTATTTTATTTCAGAGTATAATCAAACGTTCCACGTGCAATGAATCAGGCTGATTTTGATTTATCTTGGGTCAATAATGATGATGAGGATTCATCACCGTACTTAGACAATGCATCAGAACTTCCACCGATTGATGATGAAGAAATTCGTCAAGTTGAAGCAGCCTTTTCTGATATGATCGATCTTACATGTTCAGATGATTTAGAAGCAGATGGAAATATTTTCGAACATACATATATTCCACAAGACTGGTATACTCATCTCCTCCGCTCCATAGTACCATCACAAGATTTGCTGAAACAACAACCTGAACAAGATTTACCGCGACAATTTTTTAGTTTCCAAGGTAAAGAAGGAGTCAAATACGCTTTCAAAGTTCTTGACCGTCGTACAAATATTTTAACCTATGAAAAAATGCCAACATATCATAGATATGGTATGCGTTTATTATTTAGTGGACCTATTCAACGCGAATTATTGCATACAAATGCAGTAAAAAACTTTTTTGGTCGCGAAACAAATCGTTTAGGTAAAGCATTTGACGATCCAAAATCTCGTAAACATATACCATCATTTGTTAAAATGTATCAAATCAACATGAATGAATTACTACAAACAAATATATCTGATTATGCAACATTCAATGAATTTTTCTATCGAAAATTAAACCCAAGCGCTAGAAAAATAGCCGACAGCAAGAACCCAAATGTAGTTGTTTCAGCTGCTGATTGCCGTTTAATTATATTTGATAATGTAAATGACGCTACACGTCTTTGGATCAAAGGCCATCATTTTTCTCTTAAAAATTTATTTCATGATGAAAAATTAGCCGAAGAATTTAATGGTGGTTCGATAGCAATATTTCGGTTAGCACCTGTCGATTATCATCGATTTCATTCACCGGTTGATGGAAAAATTGGCACTCAGATGAAAAAAATAACTGGAACGTATTATACTGTCAATCCCATTGCAATCAAAGAAAATCTAGATGTTCTAACGAGAAATCAACGGACAGTAATTACAATAGAGAGTGAACTGTTTGAAAAAACTGTATTTGTCGCTATTGGTGCTCTACTTGTTGGATCTGTCAATTTCACTGTTAAACCAAAGCAACAAATTAATAAAGGAGATGAACTTGGTAAGTTTAAAAAGAAGAAGAAAAAAGAAGTTCATATTAATAATGATTTAACATTTATATTTTTAGGTTATTTTGCTTACGGTGGTAGTACTATTGTCGTTGTATTCAAAGCTGGTATGATAAAATGGGATGATGATTTACGACATAATGCTGACAATTCTATGGAAACACTTGTTCGTATGGGTGAACAAATTGGTCGGCGAAGAACTGCCGAAGAACGACAAGAATATTTCTCAAATGTCTCAAATAATGGAGCGAAAAATGCTACAATAACTCAACTAGTCAATTGCTTTCCTATGATGACTGTGGCCAAATAATATTGACACAAGTTTCTTATCATTACATAATATAATTTTACATAATTGATTTTTGCTTTTCGTGCACATCGTGATATCGGTCTTTTTCCTCTTTTAATGACATAGCAATATTGATTCCTTTATATCAATATATTCTTATATGCGCTTTCATTTTAATATATTATTAATCTTTTTAGATCTATTAGAAAAAATTAATGAATAATATGGATACTGATGATGATCAAAGTTCACCCGACATTTATTCGGCTCAACCAAATGTAATGACAACAACAGTAGCACCAAATCAGTTTTTACTATCAACTTACAAAGAAAATATCCGTGCGAATATTGACAATGATATTGATGATCATTTAGCAGCAGTTTCAATGAGTATACTTGGCAATATAAAATTAAGTACATCATCATCATATAAATGTTGTTTATGTCGAAAAATAGTTGACGATGCGACATTGACATGTGCAAAATGTGTCAATACAGGTCGTTTTTGTCCGTTGAAACATGATAATTGTTCAAATAAACGAAGACAAGCATTAGCGAATATGTTAAATTCAAGTGATTTTGAAGAATTTCAACAGTATTCTAATAAATATTCGATTAATTCACCGCCTCATTTACAGTAAGAATTCATCATATTATATTCGACTTCTTTTCAATGAATTATTTCGTTTTGTTTTTAGATGTTCTGATCGAATGTTTTTCTTAAAAAAGTTTAACATAGAAAAAAAGAATTTACAAGCCGAGTATGTTTATTATGATTTTTATAAAGAGAGAGAGAGAGAGAGAGAGAGATGATAACCTCTGCTTTTTAATTTTAGATATCAAACTAAAGTGGAACCAGTATTTCAACTGCATCAAATGGTAAAGTATTTTATTGCTCGAAAGAAACCTCTGAGTATGAGCAGCTTTTCTTGTCTATCACAACAAAATGCTACCTATATAATTCATATTAAAGTGAAAGAACTACTAATGAAGTATTTTTAAATATAAACGGTCACTAGATCACAGAGCTGGACAAGTCAAGTCAAAAATGCCCCAAGTCAAGTCAAGTCAAGTCTGACTTGACTTGACTTGATTTGAGAGAATTTTTTTATGCAGTTGACTTGACTTGACTTGAAAAAAGTTTTTCAAGTTAAGTCAAGTCAAGCCAAGTCAGATCAAGTCAAGTCAAACCAGCCAAGTCAAGTCTTGGCTTGACATAATAAAAAAAAACAATTTTCTATTTTTGGACGAATTTACTGTTTTCTATGAATTTTCCAGAGTTTTAAATTTTAAATTTTGTGATCTTCGATTGTGTGATTTTTTAATGTTGAGTGAGAATACGCCACGGCCAGGAAACAATAAAAGAGAAAATTTATTTATCTGTGTAAATATAATGCGCATGGAACAACAAAAGAAAAGAACATCAATTGTTGCAAGATAAGTACAATTTGAATCCAATTACACTTATCTTGTAACAATTAGTGTTCTTTTCTTTCTTATCTGTTCTGCACGCGGCACTGTAACAATCGATAAGTGCTATACAGAGTTGGGCAAGTCAAGTCAAAAATGCCCCCAAGTCAAGTCAAGTCAAGTCAAGTCAAATCAGACTTGACTTGACTTGGGTGAAAAATTTTTTGACCTGACTTGACTTGACTTGATTTGACTTGAAAATTATTTTTGTGACTTGACTTGACTTGTGACTTGGAAAATCTCTGACTTGCCCAGCTCTGCTAGATCATTATGGTTTAGATGAGATTGGCAAAAATCTTACGCGTATATTTTAATATTTAGCAACACTGCGAACTTTTTATATTCGTATTTTTGAGAAAGCGACATCGATCTTGTTAAAACATAGATTTATGATGTTTCATACATATAATTATCGGTTATTATTATTATTATGACAGCCCATACTCATTCTTTAAAGTGAATGAATGCTCTATTATCTTGAAATGTTCGAATTCTTTGCTTATACGTAATAGAGACAAGAATATTCAAAATTTGACTAGAAATTTTCATAATAAATTATTTTTATCACAAGCTGCTGTTATTACACAGTGTTAAGTCTATATATAAAACTTAGTTTTTCTGCTAGTATCATGGGACGCAATCTCATATTGAATATTATATGTAATAGATTATATCGTTTTTTTTTTAGTCTGAAGAAATTCTAATACGAAAAAATCGTCTTAATCATGTTAATAAATCTATAGAAAGATTACGAGAACAAATTAAAAAAGGTAAGACTTACTTGAACGAATAGTAGTTTTTTAAATTCATACTATTTTACAGGCCAGAAGGCCAATGATAAAATTCGCGAGCGTATGGGTACACAAAATCAACGAATAAAATTTATTAGCAAAAAGGTTGATGACATAAAAATGGTACTAATTTCATCGAATGAAGAAATAGGAAAAAAGGATCGTAAACGAATAGACCATGAAAAGAAATTACATATAATTCGTCGACAACGTCTTAATGAAGTATATAAATATATATTTCCTATCGAACATCTATCCTCAATTGAAGAGTAAAATCTATATTGAAAAAATATGAATTCAAGCTTATCTATTTGTCTTTCTTTTTTTTTTAGAGATCTTGCATCAACATTAAGAGCTCTATCAAGTGCTCAACAACCCATTGCTGACGAAGCAAATAATAATAATGATTGGTCTGAAAATGATGATATTTTAGCTGCAGGAGGCGGTAGATATCAAATTGTTAATTCATGTTTACCTGCTAATGGAGACTATCAAATTGCTAAACGTATGTATTTTGTTTCAATAGAAAGTTTATGATAAAATATAAATGACTCCGGACTTGACTGTTGTGGACATTTGTAAGCAGATTTTGACTTGAACCTTGATAATCCAATCTCTCTTTTCGACTCTATGCTTTTATAATAGTTCAAGAAGCTAAAAAGAAATAGATTTTTTTCTTCGAAATTCATCATGGTCGGTAGTGTAGTCATAATTTAAAATCAAAAGCCGATTTGACAGTTGAAAATCTTCTCAAACTACCTATTGAACACTGTCTACGGTCTTGTGTAATTTGAAAAACTAAAGTTTTTCTTTTTGTTTAATTTAATTTCAGTTCTTTCAACACTTGATGTCAATAATAAATCTCCTGATATGGATTCTTTTCAAACAACACTTACACATGAATTATACGAAGCTCTTTCCGCTCTATCACATGCTTGTCAATTAATCAATGTCATTGCATTTTATCTTCATATCGCCTTACCATTTCGTTTACATCAATTGTAAGAAGCATTAGTTTTTTATAATAATAATAATAATTCAAATCAAAAAAAAAAAATATTTATTTAAGGGAATTCAACGGGGATAATTTAACAACCGATCGTCTTCGTGCGGACATTGCTAAACTGAATGCAAATATAGTTACTAGTTGTTTAGCACAAGATATACCAATAGAAAATACTCATGTAACATATACAATGGAAAATCTATTGAAATTACTTACATTTAAAGAGTATCGTAGCCGGTTAGTTTTTTATTTTTTATTATATTTATCGTATTTATCGATTTAAATTAGACCAAAACCAGTGTTGTATTTACAGTCGTATATTGATATGATGGAAGAGGAGGTCAATGAAATAAGTCGAGCTTATGTTACTGATTATTGGTTTGATGATGTTGAAAAAGATGTCATGGATATTTTAACTGGTGATGAATGGGAAACAATATCACATGGTAAATGACAATAGCAACCGAAAGCAAAAATTTTTTTTTGAAAGCATATTTTTTTTTCCAACTAAATAGATTACAATATACCGGATGATCCATCTATTCATGAACGTATGTCTTCATCGCCGTCGATATCTATTCCACATCCTCATTCTACTATGAACGGTTCAATTGGCTATTTGAAAACTATAAGCTCAAGTGTCTTCAATTCATTTTTTAATTATACTGGAAAATAATGAAATTTGATTGTTTTTTTCTGTTGTTTTAAATTGGTGCTGGTGCTTTCTGTAATATTCTATACCTCTATGTATCTAGACATAACCCTTTTGTTTTTAAAATTTATTCGAGAAGATAAAACAAAATCGCAACAATAAAAAATTAAACTCAGTAATTTTCCGTTTACAGATAAAATCATGTCATCAGCTTTGACTTCCTCACATTTCCTTCAGGAAATGGCCTATCCACCATATTGTATTCAACCATTAAAATCTTGGGGTATGATTGCAATCGGAGGTGGAGGTGGTACAGCTAAAACTGGCGTTACAAATGCGGTGGATTTAAAATGGATTTATTTAAATCAATCATCAGACCCAACTAATAATAAATGTTCAATTCAAAATGTGAATAGCTTTACACAACACGATAGTGTTATGCGAATGGTTTCATTACGTAAACAACATGAATATCTTATATTAGCACTTAACCGTCAATTAAAAGTTATTATGCTTAAAGCATCACATCGAGAAATGGATGCTGGATTAGCACCAAATGGTTTACCACCTTCGCCCACTCATCATCAAGATTCAGTGCCCATTATTCCCGTACAGCGATTTGTGCGTCGAAGACATAATTCATCGACATCATCAACAACAGATCCAATAAATATGCAACATCGCGCATCAGTTGTACTTCATCGAAATGGACAAGCAACTGTTGACGCGATTGGAAATGAAAATATGACTTCTGCGACACCAACGAGTCGTACACCTTCGTTTAGTTTAGCGTCGGCAGCATCAACAATATTGAATAATATTTATACAGTGCCAATACACGAGCAGCATTATGTCAATGCACTTGTCGTTTGTCCAGCTACACAATCGAAATTGTTTGTTGGTGAGTAAATAATATCGAAGGCATACATGACTTATTGATCGAGATGTTTTAATGTCTCACAAAAGCAACCTTCCCTCTTCATAGTCTGATAGTAAAAAGCGCTGGTCTTCTTCTTCTTTTGCTTCAAAAAACAAGAAGACTTTTTGTTAGATTGGTGACATTTTCAGCCAGCTTAAAAAAGCATTTTAGCTTGATTTTTAAGATTTAGTGAAAAAAACCTGGCGCTCCATTCGATAGTTCTTCTAATAAAATACATAGTAATCAAATGAGTTTAGCTCGTGTCATGATAGAACTGATTTTTTGACTTTATTTTGATAAACAGTGAAACTTTCTCGTATTTAAAATTGTAGGAGAAATTTTGACTATAAAGAAAGTGAAACATTGGATTCTGAAGGGCCAGAATATGAATTTAACATACATCTAAAAAACTCGTCTAACTGTAAGAGCTTTTTTATTTTTAGGTGCAAGTGACGGTTCTTTAGCAATTTATGAAATAATTTGGCCAGCTGTATCATCAGCAGATCGTTTAATACAATTAAAATTATTAGCATCCTTTAAAGCACACGAGAAAGAAATTGATGATTTAGCTGTGGATCCGTTTGGAACTTGGCTTATTAGTGTATCGCGTGATTATCATGTTCAAATACGTCAATGTTCACCAACATTTGATAAACATAGTGAACTTGATTTAAGTCAATTTGGCATGACAAAAATATCGAAAACCTCAAAAACATCTAAACCACTCTATCGTATTCGACATGTTCGTTTTGGCGTGGTGCCGTCATCATCGTCGTCGAATGCAGCGTTTTTCCTATATACAAGTCTTATACCTCAAGCTGTAGTAGATAAATCTGCAAGTTGTATTATTCAATGGACAGAAAACAAACAACGCGAATTTATTGTTCGACAGCGCCGTATGATTTCCTATGATCGTATATCAGCTATAGCTGTTAGTAATTGTGGTCAATATTTATCTGTTGGAGACTCAGGTGGTTTTGTGCGAATATATGAAACTGATCGCTTGAAATTATTATACGAACATCGAGCACATTCAATATTTGTCACAGATCTGGCGTTTGTGTTACGTGAAGAAAATTATTTATATAAAACCAGCGTTCTAAGTATCAGTGCGGATAAAAATCTCTATGTACATAATGTACATCCGCCACAAGCAAATATTTTCTCTTTTTCATTTTTGATTGTTGTCGGTCTACTGTTGCTCTTTTTATTTTTATCGCAAATTCGATTTCGACTTCATTAGTCTTTGTTTTTTTTCTGTTTTGAAAATTTTATTATTTATATTTAGGAAACACAAAGCAAATAAAATATAAAAATTATATGTTATTGGGTTTTTAGATCAGCATCTCGCCACCGCCCTTTTGTACGATAGTCTAGTCATAATGGTTCACTGTTCAATCACACCGAACCATGGCATTCATTCATCTACGGTAAGACTGATTGATAGAGTGGATCGATGGAAACTTATTTTCTTTAAAATGAATCTACATGAATTTATCTCCAATCATAATTTAGTAGTAAAATTCATTCTATCTTAGCATGATACTTTTTGTAATTCTGATCATGTTTACTAATAGATTTCTATATTATATGAAATAGAATTTCGTTATATCTTTTATTGAATTTGCAAAAATTAGAAATCAACATGAAATATCATTCTCAATAGAGAAGAGACACATCTCTAGTGATTGAAAAATTAGTGCTAATATTTTCCGTACAAATCAAATCTATTGAGAGTAGATATACCGTATTTATGGTAGCAAATAAAGTGTGATAATCAAATGAGAGAATTTCAATCTGAACTTTGACTCACACTCAATCGTTGTCGAAACATTCGAACATCCAACTAAGCTGTTTTACTCTGCTGTCATAATGTCTCGTTTTTTGTTAATGATCTGATTCCTATTGAATTTATTCATGCAAAAAAGAATACTTTCTGATTGCACTTCATGAAAATATTTAGCTGTCAGTTATTTTTTCCTTACAATCTATCACACACTTACTGAGCAGCAGATGATTAGGCCTTCCTCTTTTTTTGGCGCATCCTTTAACTACATCTGTACTTACTTTTTTTGTGATAATATGAAGTCTTAATTTTATATTCTAGATCGAAATTCCACGATGTTTGACAACATAAAAACCAATTCTCAACAGTATTTACGCAGTCCTAATTGTATTTCTGTTTTGTTTTTTGGAGTGTTGAATTGAATAAGAAGTTCAACTTATTCCTTGGTTTTTTTCTTCGAAATTTCTATTTGAATATGCCACCTTTCTATATTGTTTAAGATGTCAGCTAAAACAGATACATTAAGAAAGAATCTGGATGCTCAACTGGAGCGATTGATTGATCAACTAGCAGATTTAGAGCAACTTAAAGATGAGATGGATGAAAATGAGTATAAAGAAGCACGACAAGATACAATTGATCAATTAGAAGAATTTAATAAATCATTAGAAAAAATGAAAAGTGGTGAAGGCGGTTTATCGCTACTTGATGACGTACAACGAATACAAAATGTTTGTAAAATAGAAAATATGTTGAGTCAATGTTTTTATTTCTTTGTACTTAATTATAGGCTATTAAAAGTGCCATAAGTCAAGCTTTTCAAACGCCAGAAGTCATGCGATTTTTTGCTAAAAAAGAGCCAGTTCAATTACGAAATCACCTTGCTGAAGTAAATATTTACTGTTGTTTCTTTTTCTTCATAAAAATTTCTATTCTCAAAACAATATTTCAGATTGAACGAGATACAAAAGTTGGTAAATTAAGCGGTGCTGAAGGTGCTCGAAAGAAAAAAGAAATTCTTGATGCGCTCAGAAAACTTGGTGAAACATTAACAGCTGACGAAGAAATTTATTTGAAACAATATATGGAAAGTAGCAATACGCATTTTGCTAAGATGAATGAATCATCAGGTAAAAGATTTCGTTTTTACATCGATGAAACAAAACCGATCTATTTATTTTTATAGATGTCAATGCCAATGCTTTATCAGCTGTGGCAGCAAAACAAATAGAAAATGCTCGAGCTCCTCGATAATGATAAAATTTGTTTGTTATAGCTGTTTTTCTATGCCTTTCATTTTTACGATTAATTTGTTTTTTGTAATACAACGATATAAAATTATTTTTTTTTGTAATACAATCAATTCTTTTGTTGTTTGATTAAATAAAAGTTTCATAAATAAATCTACAATGAAAATGAAATCAATTATTGAATTTTTAAGAAAGAAAATTTTTCGTTGTAAGTATTTATGCGGCTAATAAGTATGAAAAATATTTTATTTGAATTTTGAGATTATTTTACGAATAGTAGGCACTGAGTGCAATATTATTAATGCGATGCGAAGCACAGCATTCATGTGGTCCGTCGCGAGTTTTTTTTTCTTTTTACTTTTTTACTTGACGCGTACGCATCTTTTTTGTCATTTTGTGGCGCAATGATCTCGAGAACGAAAAATCATAAAAAAGTCTTTAAAACGTGAAACGAAAGTATTCAGATCGAACTCCTAACATCTTTTTTCGGATCATCAATCTGAAATTCCGTTCACTCACAAATGTACTAATCGTAGGAAACTCCTTGAAACGTGAGATCGAAGAATCAAGATCGAACCTCTTACATCTCTTTTCGAATCTTTAAACTGAAGTTCCGTTCACTCACAAATGTGCTTCCAAAATGACGAAAATGAAAGAGATTTGTTGCAAGATAATTAAAGTGACGTCATGAACATATGTTAGCAACTATAGTCTATTCATTTACAGCTGATCTAAGATAATGAATCATGGAGATAATTAATCGATGAGTCGAAATCGATCCTTAAGAATGTATCGCTACGTAAGAATAGAGTTTTCTCAGTGATGAATTTCATCATGTCGACATAAAAAAGTATTCAATATTTCTCTGAATTGTAGATTTTTCGTGAAGATCCGATTCGAGCTTCGCATCGCATTTCGTAATCGAGTGAAACTCGAATACCATCTAGTTCTTCTTTCTTTCAAACTTGAGTACGCATAAAAAGTTCTTATTAAGTAGCGCGATGATCTAGAGAACCGCAAGTGATAGAAAATCCATTCAAACTAGATATAAAACTATGGAGGTGGAACTTGTTACATCTTTTTTCCAATTTTCAATACTAGGCTTCGTTCGCCTAAAAATATCATTCGACAATGATGATTTTGAAACGTTTTATTGTTTTATAGTTTCGCGCTAATTAAAATGACGTCATCAAGTAATAGTAGCCAATAGTCTATTTCTTCGCATTTGATCTAAGATAGTGAATCATTAAAATAATTAATCGTTCAATGAAAAAAATTGTTAGACAACTGGTTGTTACATTTTCAGAGAGATTTCCTAGTGTTGAATTTCAAAATGGTCGATTTAAGAATAGTGAATGCGAAAATTTTATTCAAAATTCGTATACGGAAATTTAAAGCAAAATAATCGATTCTAATGAATCTTAAAGTGGATCATTTATTTTTTAAATCTTATTCTCACTACTTTCGAATATTCCGCTCGTGTGCTTCGCACCGCATTTCGTAGTCGAGTGAAACTCGAATACCATCTAGTTTTCATCGTATCTGATAAAAGGATATGAAAAATAGGCAAGTTAATTAACTTATGAGTACAAGTATGAAAGAGAATTACAGAGAAGTATAAATCATTTCCGTATAGTATCATTAATTTGATGAAATATTTAATGATCGATTTCGAAGTGCTTCATATCTCTATTATATATGTAAATCAATGAACGCTGAGTAGAGATAATCGTGATAATACATTTAGGAAATTGTTTCTAAATAAATGCAAATCTTGTATAAGCGAAGAAAGATGAATGTACTCGACGTAACAGTACATATTTTTATGTTCAGTATGACGATGGCTCTTAATATCTATCGTTTATTAGATCGGCTATTACTCTGTTCAACAAAAATAAAGCATCGCAATTATTTGGAAATGATTTCTCAGGGTCATATATCAATCGAATAGAAAATAAAACTTTACATATTGATTTATTAATGCGATGCGAAGCATAGCATTTATGTAGTCCGTCGCGAGTTTTCTTTTGCTTTCTCAACGTGCGCATCTTTTTCATCATTTTGTGACCCGATGATCTCGAGTGCCGAGAATCATAGAAAACTCATTGAAACGACAGATGAAAGTATCGAGATCGAACTTCTGACATATTTTTTCTATTCTTCAATCTGATATTCCGTTCATTCACAAATGTGCTTCCAAAATGAAAGAAATGTATTGCTAGATAATTAAAGTGACATCACGAACACATGATATAGCCACCATAGTCTATTCATTTACAGCTGATCTAAGATAATGAATCATGGAGATAATTAATCGATCAATCGAAATCGACCCGTAAGAATGTATCGTTAAATAAGAATAGAAAAAATATGTCAGAAGTTCNTCAACATACTTTCAAGTCAAGTCAAGTCATTTTTTGATAATTTCAAGTCAAGTCAAGTCAAGTCATAGTTCAGTCCAAGAAAATTCCAAGTCAAGTCAAGTCAAGTCAAAAATGACTTGACTTGACTGGTTTTAAGTCAAAAATGACTTGATTTGCCCATCTCTGGAATAGAGTTTCCTCAGTGATGAATTTCATCATATCGACATAAAACGTATTCAAGATTTCTCTGAATTGAAGATTTTTCGTGAAGATCTGATTCGAGCTGCGCATCGCATTCGTATTCGAGTGAAACTTGAACACCATCTAGTTTATATTTGATCCTACACCCTTGAATCACATATGTACATGCCATGTCACGATTTTCATAGAGGCATAGAATCTAGAAAAACAAAGAATACCATTCGCTTATTCAAATCAATTAAAAATATATTGCTTTTGTTAAATATTGATTTATATAATACATTGAAATGTCTATTATCAACATTAGTAAGCAAAAGTTTTCATCTTAGTCAAAAATCAATCATCATAAGTAATCGAACTCTGAAAAATATATGTGGACATCTTTAGTCAAGTATGTACATCACGAGAGACGTTCTGTTTCGATTGGTGAAAAAAGAAACGAAATTATTTCCATATAGCGATTAACAGTACTTATGATCCTTTTGAACCTAGTTCTTCTAGAAAACGCGAGTCTTTTGAGCCCATTGCGAGTTCATAATCTAATATTAATGCTTTAACTAGAGACACGATCTATTACATAGTGATTCTAGAATGGTAGAGTCAAAACTATCTATTTTCATGAGTAACTAACATTCATTCATTCATTCATTCATGAATCAATCAATAGATGAATCATAAATTCTTCGAACAGTTTTCACTGTTATTGAAAATTACTTTTCTGAAGTTTTTAAAACATTTAATTTTAAACCATTCGGAAATGGCAAAGTGAACATAGATAACTATATCCGAACATAATTGAATTTACTCTAGTATGGCAGAAACAGTTTTGTATTTTTGATGTCTATATTTATAAAAATAAACTTCTTTGAAGTACATTTATTTGGTCAGCTAATAAAAAGCCGGTAAAATACAAGAATTTTATAAGTTGTAATAGTTTATGTTAATTTTCAGATCGTTTCAAGAGAAGAGAAAGATCATTTAGTATGCAATTATCTAGATTATCTTTGTTTTTAAATGATTAATGCATTCAATCCATAAATGTTTTTAGCAACATAATTGAAATTTTGCACTTCTATTCAATGCTAGATAACGCACTACGATCAAACTTCAATACTGACCAAAGAAGAACTCAAAGAAAATTTCTTGAAATATAAACTTTGCTTCTATTCAAGGTCTTGGCTTGCGTTTAAAAATATTTTATGGAATGTTTCCTCGATGTAACAGAAGAATTCATGATGCATTAAAGCATGAGTCGGTTCGCTAATATTTTAAGACAATTTCATGATTACTCGCTTACACGCTTAAAATGTTTTGACAACTAAGAACATCCATTATCATGATGAATCTGACTGGCGTTCTCATGAGTAAAATAAGTTAAAAACCAAATAGTTTCTTGATTGACCAAGTTGTAAAAAAAAATCAACTTTTGATTGTTGTTGATTGATTGATCGATTGTTTGGGTTGCAACCAACTTTAGTCTCTTGAGTAGCAATCGAAATGAAGTATCAATAATTGTTTTTGTGTTACGGCGTGATCTATTATTGGTTTAACATATTTAGGATTAGATTAAGCATTTCAAGTTAATCATACACAGGGATAGACTTTATTTATTGAAATATCAAAATAACTTAGAACTAAAATGTGATTAATATTCAAGTGTTTAATAGTATGTATGAACACATTGATCGCTCAAGTTAGAACACAAAGAAATAGCATGTATGGCATTGCTGCTTTCGGGGGAGAGAGAGAGAGAGGTAGGAGAAAACGAGAAAGAAAAAGAAAGGGTATTATTTTTCTTTTGCATGGCATAAACATTAACTTTGTTTCTAGAGGTTAATTGAAGTGTTTGTCATATATAATATTATATAAAATCGAGCAATAGCAATTAAAATCCTCATTATGAAAGCTTTCTGTAGACATATTCAGTTATAGTTTATGTCGTGAGCGTAACTGTAGCATTTCAAAAAAAAAGAAAGAGTATAAATAGATGTATATAAAATAAATTTCTTATTGTTAAGTAAAAATTATAAATAACAATGACCAGTTCGAGAAGAGTCTTTCATTAAATAAACGAGCAGAGTGACAACTTAGTAGCATCTTGTTGAAAGCCAATTACTTGTCAGTAAAAAAGACTACAGAAAATTTCTTTTTTTTTATGTTCTGTGCTCTTGCTTTCTTACAAGTTAAATCATAATAGATAATAGAATAAAGAGAGAGTAAGTAGCTTTAAGAAGAACATTTCTGTCGCTCTGGAAAACAAAAGAACATTTCTGTCGCTCTGGAAAACAAAAGAAAATTGGGCGTTGTCTTCTTGTTATATCTATTTCTTTCTCTCGTTTAGACATTCTCGCTGACAGCATTGTTCGTGCGACCACTAATCAGAACTATTAAAAAGTAGCAATCATGTATTCATTTCACCGAAAACTGACAGCATTTTTTTTTCTTATTATTCTTTTAATTTGCAGCATGCACGGTTTTCGAATAGTAAGTGATTATTTAAGAGGAAAACAGGATTTATTCAGCACTGATGCATTGATTTTGTTTTCGTATAGAATGAAATTGGCAATGAAATCAATGAAAAGAATCTTGATAATGAACAAGATATGAGTGCTGCAAGACTTCGTGCCCTCGAACAAATTATTAATCGTCGAAGTCTTTACGATCCTGCATATGCCGATTCCTGGTCAAATTATTTCGAAAAGCGTAGTCTATTCGATCCTGCTTACAGTGATTGGGCAAACAGCTTTAAACGATCAGAGGAATAATATATTCATTTGACATCATCCATTTTTCTTCTCTATATAATAATATATAATAATAAAATTCAAAGCGATTATTAAAAATCAAATATGAACGTGATTAAAATTGTTTCTTTTTTGTTTTTCAAAAGTTTTTTCCGTTTAGTTGACACATCATTAAGCTTTGATTTTCACTGAATTAACTTTTGTGAAAGGACAAACACATCCGAACGCTTTAATTCCTACGGAAGAAATCCATATATTATCAGAAGAGTCGTAAATTTTGCACTGGAAAATTTCCCAGAAGAGTATTAGTTTCCATCTATTGTTTAAAAAACAGATCAGGTGCAGATCAAATGAGTGAATTAACGAGAGAACAATGGTAATAATATTAATCAACTGTTAAATTAATTAGTCGATTTTATGTCATTGACAAAAATACGACATTTGAAAAGAGTACCTACCAACTCCTAAAAGAAAAAAGTCCTTTTCCGTTGTATTAATAGAAACGTAGATACACACGAAATAATAGCTTAAGGGATGAATAGTTAAAATACACTATGATCCATTTTTGACAATATACATGTCTTCGTTTTAAAAAATTTTTAGATCATTGCCGTCAATTTGCTTATAATGATTAATATTTGTTTTTGAGCAAAAACTGGAAAACATTTTCGTTTCTCTCTGTAATTTAGTACTTTTCTCGGCGCATGTTCTACGATTCCCAAAGGAACATCTTTGTAGCTGATTAGTTTTCTTTTGTTCGAACTGCGAACAAATATGTCAATTTACAGTTATTCGCAAAGCCTAGTTTTTAAATCAAGCTTTTCTTGTTATAAATCGATGATCATTTTGCGACATTTTTTCCTTACTGATTGAGCATGTCATCCGTTTTATTTGTATAGCCAATAGGAATCTAACCAAAAAAATAAAATAAACTTAATGACTAGCTACAGTTCCGATGTTTCCTCTCTCTCTCTCTCGAGTAAAAACCGATTACATTTACAATAAGGTTCCATGGAGACTTTTTTGCATTTCCAGCTGAACGAACTCAGACTTCTCTTTTAGAAGTATATTGAAAAATTCTCACGTTATAGTGCTGATATATCTCGCGCGATTTGAATGTACCTGCCTGCAAGTCGATATTTTTCCGAGAGGATATAATATTGATAGTAATAGCATTTTTGTTTTTTTTAAACACTATTATCAAAATTAAATTATCGTCTTATTTCAGCTAAATGCATTCATTTTATCATATTATCGGCAACAATCGTTGTCTTTGTTCAACTCGAAACATTTCTTCAATGGCTTTCTCTTTGTCCTACAATAGAAGAATGAATAATGCAAGGCTGTTAACATTGAAACCTTAAGGCATTTTTCGTAATATAATGACAACTGATGCAATAAGCACTTCCTTGTAGATACCAGATAAAGTTGTATTCCTAAATACATATATATGTATATAGATAGAGATATAAATAAAGTTATAAAAGAAAAGATTGTATTATTTAATTAATACACATCTATTGTGAATGTCACCTGATCAGTATGACACCTTAAACATAAATCTATAGATATATCTGTGAATCTTAATTTGCAAAAGCAAATTTATTACAAGAAAAAAGTCTATATTGTTTTTTGAATTGCGTTATTTTTGTTTCAGGCACTTGTTGATCGATAAGCCAATTGGGTTTTCTTGTTTGAAAATTTGTTTGCGTTTTTTGTATTGATGAATGCTGATTGTCACTAGTAACTGAAATAGAATTTTCAGTATTCTGTAAAGAAATATCAAGACAAAGCGGATCATATATATCTGGTGGAAGTAAAATTTCAATCGGTTGATCATCGCCATGAACATTCATTCGGGTATTCTCATCGTTGATTGTTAATTGATTTCTTTGCCGTATAAGTTCATTTAGATTCAGTGGATCTCTACGATTACCACCTAATAAAGAAAAAGATGGAAACCTAATAAGCCGTTCTTTAGGTTTGAACATTTTACTGAAACGTACATGCTTACGCCTTTGGAAAGAATTCCTTTCAGCAAAGTATGATTGTGTTGATACCCACCATGGGTTACGCTTGTGAAACATAATTGGAAACAAATGTTTGAAAAAAATATAATTTCTTGTAGAAATGATATTCTTGCGTTAGATTATATAGCGAAGAATGTATTGCGAAATTTGTTTTATTTACTTTTATTGTATTGGTCGCAAAAAATACAGAACCAACAAATTCAAGCAATCGCAAATTTTCTGTTTACGTAGTTATTTTCGACGCTAAAAAGTTACGAAATGATGAATAACTAACTACAAGTATTCTATGGACTAATATAGCAAAGAATTACGCAGAAATGGTCATTTGAGTGTTTTGAAGATGAATTCATAGTTCTCTCTTTATTGATGGATTGCACTCCTTGTGATAAATAAAAGCTTTTATTTAATCATGATTGGTAAATTAATGCTTACTGTACTTGTGTATATTTAACAGTACAAATAAAGAAAAGCAAGAAACACTTTTTATTATTGTTTAATTTTTGATTACCATCCATTCAAAATTTATTCTTTCAGAATGATATATTTATATTGTATTACATTAATAAAAGGCTAAATCAGCATGAAACATCTCTGAAATTCTTTGTTGGTGAAAGAAAAATAGTGCTTCACACATGTGTCGTTGACAGACGTATTTGCATTATAAAATGACTATACATATTTATGTTTAAAAAAAATTGATATATAATAATATTATAATTTATCAAGGGCACAGATACAAAAATTTTCTTTTCGTCATTTCTGTTTTGCTCATTAAATCAAGATAATTAACTCAATAAATGTCTTCTACTATAAATAATGATAAACGAATAATAGTTTGATGTTAACAGGAAAAAAAATTATTTTAGAAAAATGCTAAAATATTATTTCGATCGTAATCATATGAATCTTGTATAAACGAAATTCTGAGATAGAGTGCATTAGTGTGTTGTAAATTCGAAATGGATGACTCATCATCGAGATCTGTCAGCTATTAGGATATATATTAGAAAAGATGATCAAATCTGTTGCAATAGACAATATATTTGATGATTGATTTTATAGTTAGTTTTTCTAGATAAACAAAATCATGGGCGTTCAAAAGAATAAAACTCTTGATTCCTATGATGCAATTGAAGGCAATGATCAATTAGCTGCGCCAGTAAAAACTATTGAAGTAACGATTTATTTTTTGTTTTATATTTCAATTTTTTCAATAATATATTTTAATTTAATTCTTATAGGATAAATGGAAACTTGTGCCAGCTTTTCTTCAAATCAAAGGACTTGTTAAACAACATCTTGATTCATTTGATTATTTTGTTAATACTGAAGTAAATTAAATTCGAACAAAAAATGTTCTTCTTTTTATATTAAATTATTTATATGTTAATAGATAAAAAAAATTATGTTAGCAAATCAAGAAATTCTTATTGAATCTGACCCTTCATTTTATATGAGGTTTACTAATTAAATAAAATCAATTTTCTTTTAATGTTTTTGTTGTTATTGTTTCATAGATATTTAAATATAGAAGTTCTTTCGCCAAGTATCGAAGAAGGTTATAATATTTTACGACCGATAACACCTCATGAAGTATATTTAATTATATTCATTGAAATCTCTTTATTGTATCGTTTGTTTTCTTTTCAATAGTGTCGTTTACGTGATATGTCTTATTCAGCTCCAATTTCTGTTGATATTGAATATATAAGAGGTAAAGAACGTGTTATACGAAAAGGCTTAATTATTGGAAGGTAAATTTTCTTATTACTATAATGAAATACTTTAATTTAAACTGATTAGACTACCAATTATGTTACGAAGTTGTAAATGTGTTCTCTATGAGAAAAATGAAGCTGAAATGGCTAAAATGCGTGAATGTCCGCTCGATCCAGGTGGCTATTTCATTACAAGAGGTAAATTTATTTGAATAAAAATATCTTGTCTATTTTAAATTTGATTATTTTTCATAGGTACCGAACGTGTCATTTTAATTCAAGAACAAATATCAAAAAATCGAATGCTCATTGAAAAAGATTCAAAAGATCGTTTTCAATGTACTGTTACAAGGTATGATTGATTGATCATAAATCGAATAAGGTCTGAATATGATAAACTTACACATTGTTGGATAGATAACTTAAAAGGCGAAGATCTACAAGCATAATAAAAGCTTCAACAATCTTCAAGATTATTCGCTTTCAAATTTTAGCCTAGCTCTTTCATTACCGAACGGCAGTTGGATCCTAAGTGAATTAAGTATTTATATTTTTTATTTAGTACAACACAACAAACAAAAACAAAAACAGCTGTATATGAGAGTAAAGGGCGATATTTTTTGGCACATAACAGTCTTACTGATGTACGAAAATAAATTTTTTTGTTTTAGAAATGAATAAGATTTCTATTGTAGGATATACCTATTGTGATTATATTCAAAGCTTATGGAATTCAATCAGATCAAGAAATTGTTGAATTAGTTGGTTATGAAGATCATATTGTGAATAGTTTTTCAGCATCTATTGAAGAATGTCACCGATTAGGAATATTTACTCAGATGCAGGTAAGATTGTTCGAGAAGTTATTGTTTTTACATTATATGTTTGAATAGTATTGATTCTCAATGTCAGTATCATTCATTTCCAATTATTTTTCGAAAAAATGAACTCATTCTTGATTAGTTCAATTTTCTTGAATCTAGCTCAGACTAAGCAACCGAACGAGCGAGTAGTCTACATGTCAGCAAACATCTAAGAGTTATTTAGTCTGATGAATGAGACTGATGTAAATGTGCACATTTGTAATAGCAGCGAAGTAATCCTATTGTATAAACATGCAGATGGAATCCATAGGGAAAACAGAAACTAGTTCCCCCTATAAATAAACAATTGCAGAAACAAACTGTAGTGATTAAAAACTTCTGTGCTTATATGGTTTTTTGATAAACAGAACCCAATGAGCGGAGAATAATTCATATACGATCAGATCTTGCTTGTTCAAGTTATGAAAGAATTTTCATGCGCTCTTATCTGGATTTGTTACTTTGAAAATGTATTAATTTTATTTTAGGCATTGAAATATATTTCAACGAGAATGAAAAGTTCAACAAAACAATTTGCATCAGCTCAATATGCCAATCGTAATCGAATCGATGAAGCACGCGAATTATTAGCACATATTATATTAGCACATGTGCCAGTAAGTTCATAGATTTATTTAGAGACTGTTTTTTGTTTTTTCGTCTGCTTCTCATCAGAGGTTATTGAATATAATTATAAATTACAAGCTGTTTATACTGCTATAATGGTACGACGTGTTATACAAGCGCAATTGGGTCATGTTAATGTCGACGATCGTGATTATTACGGAAATAAACGTTTAGAATTAGCTGGACAATTGATTGCGCTTCTATTCGAAGATCTTTTGAAAAGATTCAATGGCGATGTAAGGAAAAATATTTTCGACAAAATAAATATCAATCTTAAATTTAAATTGATTGTCTGGTTTAGTTACAAAAAGTTGCTAATAAAACAATTCCACGTCAGCGAGCATCACAATTCGATGTTGTAAAACATATTCGACCAGATATAATTACAAATGGTCTTGTTATTGCTATATCAACTGGTAATTGGACAATTAAGCGTTTTAAAATGGAACGACATGGTGTAACACATGTTCTATCACGACTTTCTTATGTTGCTGGTATTGGTATGATGACAATGATACAAAGTCAATTTGAAAAAACTCGTAAAGTATCAGGTCCACGTTCTCTTCAACCATCGCAATGGGGAATGTTATGTCCGTCAGATACACCCGAAGGTGAAGGTTGTGGTCTGGTCAAAAATCTTGCTTTAATGACACATATAACAACAGATATCGAAGAAAAACCGCTCATACGTTTAGCGCAAAATCTTGGTATTGAAGATATAACAATGATGAACGGAGAAGAAATCTATGCTGAAAATATGTACATTGTTATGCTTAATGGTAATATAATTGGTGCTACAAATAAACCAAAAAAGCTAATTGATTCCATAAGATTTTTACGCCGAAAAGGATATCTAAGTGAATTTATATCCGTCTATACATTAAAAAAACAACGCGTGATAAATATATCATCGGATAGTGGACGATTATGTCGTCCTTATATTATTGTTGTTAAAGGTCAACCTAGAGTAACGAGCCAACATATTCAAGAACTTACACTAGGGCAAAAGTAGGGCATTCATAAGGAAAGAATAATTAATTTTTTATATCAATATTTTTAGAACATTTATCGATTTTCTCCGACAAGGTCTTGTTGAATATCTTGATGTTAATGAAGAAGGTGATTCAAATATAGCAGTCTACGAAAAAGATGTTAATAAGTAAGTACAGAAACATATTGAACTATTAATTTGGATTTTGTTTATTTAGAGAAACAACTCATCTAGAAATTGAACCATTTACTTTATTAGGCGCATGTGCTGGTCTTATTCCATATCCACATCATAATCAATCACCACGTAACACGTACCAATGTGCTATGGGTAAACAAGCAATGTATGTATGCATATGTCATTCATTATTAATTCTATGTCAGCTAGAAGAAGTAAAGTATTTCGGAGAAAAAGACTATATCCTATTTATAGGAAAAATATAGTCCGAGAGCATTTTGTATGATATATATATATATTGATAAGAATAGAGAATCAAACAAAAACCCTAATAGTTTGACAGATATGAGATGATAAACCTTCGAATAAGCCCCGAAGTAAGCATTATAAACAAAGAAGGATACGATGTATGACGTATGTTCTTTTATGTGAACTTTCTCATATAAAATGTTGAATGCGATATTAACAGCTGATGGGAGAGTTCGATTCTCTCGATCGTATCTATGTTTTTTTTTTGTATAATCTTAGCTATACGTAAACTAGAATAGTGATGGATCCACCGATTGATAGGCTTATTCCGTTCTTTATACATGGAAAACGCAGTTAGAGCTATTGCCATAAGTCATAAGTTTTCAGCTCAATCAAACCAATCGAGACTGATCATCTAGCTTTAAGCATCAATATGGTAATTGTCTTCTGAATGAAGATGATGATGTTTTCCGTGTGAATTACATGTCCTTTTAAGGTTGATTGGTTATATATTGATCTTTCTTTTTCTATCTTATTAGCCAAAAACTGTCAATATAGAGAAGAAAAATATGAATTTATTTAAGTGTTCTACTTGTTTCTTGAAACGAACACTAAACTAAATAAACTACTTCGTATGTAAAATATAATTCACCTGTAAAACAATCATTACTGACTAAGGCTTAATCAACAATAGCAAGATTTATCTAATAACGATTTATGCAAAAATATTTTTACATGTATTTTTTTATAAATGATATAAAACAAGATACTAATCTTATTCATTGTTTTAGGGGTGCGATTGGTTACAATCAATCTCAACGTTGTGATACTCTATTGTATTTACTTGTTTATCCACAACGTCATTTAGTTAAAACTCGAGTATGCATACGTTGAACTATTTTATTTTGTTTTAACTAAATGATGATTTGAATATTTAGACAATTGAATTGATCAATCTCGAAAAACTTCCAGCTGGCCAAAATGCTATTGTTGCTGTGATGAGTTATTCCGGTTATGATATTGAAGATGCACTTATTCTAAATAAAGCTTCTCTAGATCGAGGCTTTGGAAGATGTATTGTCTATAAAAAACAAGTTGTTTCTATGAAACGTTATCCAAATCAAACATGTGATAAAATCAAAGGTCCATTAATTAATATCGATACAAAAAAACCTAAATGGGAACATGAAGTACTCGACATGGATGGCATTGTTGGTGTAGGAGAAATAGTTGAAAATAAACAAGTACTTGTAAATAAGTATGCACCTAATTCAACCACAATGACATTGGCTGAACAACAAAGCAGTGCTACAGCAGCAGGAAATGTTTTTGCTGAACCTGAAGATAAAGAAACACCTTTAATTTATCGTAATCCTGTTCCAGCTTGTATTGAAAAAGTTATGTTAACCAGTAATCATGAAGATATGTTTATTGTGAAATTGTTAACGCGACAAACACGTCGTCCGGAGATCGGTGATAAGTTCAGTTCGCGCCACGGACAAAAAGGTGTTTGTGGACTTATTGTACAACAAGAAGATATGCCATTCAATGATTATGGCATGTGTCCAGACATAATTATGAATCCACATGGATATCCAAGTCGAATGACAATAGGAAAATTAATTGAATTATTAGGCGGAAAAGCTGGTGTTTTAGAAGGAAAATTTCAGTAAGACTAAATATCGTGTTTTATTAAAAAAAATAATAGTACGTAAAAGAATCACACTTAAGGTATTGTCTATGGCATGTTTCGCTTTAGAGCTCTAAGCCCTTAGCCAAATACGTTCAATTAGACCTTAAATTAAACTGTAGTCGCGTTTTTTTTTTGTTGCTTTCTGTTTAAGTATTCGAAGTTTTTAGTTTGATTCGAGTCGAAGTGATATTTGAAGGATTAATCGGTAGAGAAACATGTGCCATGTCAAACTTGAATTAGTTGGAGAAAACCCATCGGACAGGAGTTCAGATTTTCTTAGACGGAGACCACATCGACTATGAGTAGATTTAACGATACTATGAAAATTGTTATCTTTGAAATCTGACGTATTAGAACAGTTTTTGTAGGATATTTTGTGATTACACCACTGAAATGTTTCGAAATATTTCAGGTTAAAGCTATTTTCTTTTTTCATAAAGTGTCTTTGATTAGAAATCGTATTAATTTCGAAAGTGAAAAAAATACATCGTGTGACGACAATCATATATTTATAATTTCTTAGTTATGGAACAGCATTTGGTGGTGATAAAATAGTTGATTTATCAAAAGTATTAATAGACAAAGGCTTTAACTATTTGGGTAAAGATGTACTAACATCGGGTTTGACTGGTGAACCATTACAATCGTATATCTTTTTTGGTCCTATTTTTTATCAAAAACTTAAACATATGGTTCAAGATAAAATGCATGCAAGGTAATTATTTTAAGACATTCACTACATCTACTATATGCTATACATGTTATAGAGCACGTGGTCCTCGATCCATTCTAACTCGACAGCCAACCGAAGGTCGATCACGTGATGGTGGCCTTCGACTTGGTGAAATGGAACGTAAGTGGCAGAAATTTGAAATGATTAGCTTATATGAGATGGCACAAATTTGATCATAATATATCAAGCAAATTAACTAGCGACTCGTCGATATCGTTGGCTCCATATATTTTATTCATAACCAAAAAATCTAAGAAGATTTGAATTGATTTCTTGATTTGTTTCGTATCGTCTTAGATGAGATTGCGAATATCCTAGACCCTCTGAAGCATAGTGATGAAATCCAAGTCAAGCTATAATTCTTGAAAAGAAACAATTCAATCCAGCCATTTTGTATTATTCGTAGAACTTGATGAATGTTCGCAACTGAGTGCTATGAACCTTAGTGTTCAATTGAAAGAATCTAAATTTAAGAAAGCGGACATTGATCCAAACGACTTATAGCCGAGATATTTATTATAATCGAATAAAAGCGTTTTAAAGTAAAGCTTTCAATGAAATAAAAGCATATTAATTTCGAATTCTTGAATAGACTTCCGTTAATTTGCATACGAGTACTATTGCGTAACAAAATTGAATGTTTACACGTTTCTAAGGCATAAATATTTATTCAGGAGAAACAACAAATTAATATTATTTTTTCAACTACATCGTAAAGCAAATACAAAGTTCAGAGTTTTTCAATAATGAGATAGTAATATTGTCCATCGATAGTTTCCTTAAAAATATCATTTATCGCTATTTAATTAATGTGATACAAATAAATGAGTTGAATAGCACATATTTGAATTTCCTCGATATTAATTGTGTTATTTCTATTTTTAGGTGATTGTCTCATTGGTTATGGCGCAAGGTAACAATATCGAATTTGCATCGTATATGGTCTTCTATGTTTTCTATTTTAGTATGCTTATACTTGAACGTTTAATGATATCGAGTGATCAATTTCAAGTTGATGTTTGTAACCAATGTGGTTTATTTGGTTACAATGGATGGTAAAATTTCATGATTTTTTTGAAAAATTTCTTGAATTTTGCTTTAAAATCGATGCTTTTTGTTTAGGTGTCAATATTGTAAATCATCATCAGATGTAGCAAGCATAAAAATTCCCTATGCTTGCAAATTACTCTTTCAGGAACTGCAATCTATGAATATTGTACCGCGAATTTCATTAAAAACACAAATTTGATTTCAGAAAAAAAAAGAACACAACGAAAACATGTTTTAATAAATGTGATGACTTTTGTCAGTTTGTTTTCTTTTTCAGATAGTTTATGGGAAATAATAATTCAACAGCTGATCTCATTGATACGTCAGTAATAAATCATGAAGATATTTTTAAAGTTGATAACATAAATTCTCATGGTTGTAAACATTCTTCAGCTAAAATTCAATTATCAAATGATAATTTATGTATACATCAAAAAAATAGACAATCACTATTTATTCCATTGAATACAATAAAACGTTACGGTTTAGATGGTTCGATATTTATTCTTGAATGTGGTCGTCGCGCACCACTCGGTCCAGCGCGTTATGCATTTCGTTGTAAAAGAGCTCAACATCTTGCTAATTGTTTAGATCAACGTATATCATTCATTTCAAGTCAATTATTTGACGAAGAACATGATAAATTATCGCTAAGTCTAACAACGGTTTCATCAAATATTAACCGTCTACGACGAACACAATCATCATTATCACTAGCATCATCGACATCGTTTTATCGAGAGTCTCAAGCGAATTTATCGGAAAATTATTTTAATTTTGGAAAGCAAAATGAAGATTACAATAATTCACTTGAAATAAATTATACAGAATTTAGAAAAGATACGCAAAAATCAAATGGAACTTTGTCGCATGGTCAAAGTGATGAGGAAAGTGCACCTGCACTTGCTTCCAATGAATCGAAATCTTATGTTTTCATTGATCATGAGAAAACAATCACATTGAAGGAAATTACTGAACAACGATTACAACAGAATCTTCAACGCCATGAAGTTTAATTGTTCAAGTTTGCTAGCTTAAGAATCTCAACGTTTTGTCCAATTGTAAATTTTGTATTAGAGTTTTTTGTTGCTGTGATCTGCATTATGTTGTAGTACGTGTTAAATGTTTTGTACAAGCTTTTTTCTATTCTTTGAAAATATATCATTAACAAAGCTTTTTTTATTCGTCAGAGCTTTGCTAAACCGGTATTCATTCACAGTAAATACTGTGCGAGTAATTCGAAGAAGATAGTTCAACTCTATTTTAGTATTCTTTATAATTTTTATAGAATGAAAGAAAGTCTACAAGGTAATCATTTCAAATATACGAGATAACTTTCTATAAAAAAAAAAAAAAGAAATGGCTTGAAATATGTTTGTAGGAGTTTCTTGATGAAACAAGTTCATTAAAATAGTGCTAGAGTTACTATTGTCTTCTATGTAAACTTATTGGCAAAAGAACTTGGTTTACTTGTTTACATCACAGAAACTCGATAATCATTTTGGAAAACGGAAATAAAGAGCCGTAATGCAAAATATAAAACTATGAATACAAATCCAATTGAGCTTTCGTGCAAATCTATAGGGATCACCACATGAATAAAAATTTAGATCAAAGTCAAATGATTATTTGGCAAGCGTCTCTCATGGTTAAAGTTAGTAAATGTTAAGAAAATATTATATTACTTCTTTCAAAGAACTAACTGTGTCCACCTTTTTAATTCCTGTTGCGATGATTCAAGCTATGATCATTTTATTAAATATTTGATACAGCTTACAATGTATAGGAAAAAAAAATATACATAAAAAATCGATGTCGCACAAAAACGAAACGAAACAGTGATAGCAACTACGCGTTTAATGAAGCAATAAGAAAATCAAAAGACACTGCAAGTAGATTCTCCGAACAGGTTAAATTACGGGTTTCAACTATTTTGTGGACAGTAGAATCATTCAAAAGTTTTTATTGTATGAAACTCCTTGCACCATGAAATACTTCGATCAATTGTTTTAGGTATTTTCATGTAAAATAATATCAGCATGATTACTATCGAATAGTAAAATTTCTATTGTTTATACACAACAACACGTATTGTCTTCTTACGATATCAATCGTTCGACCCATCTGACCTATAATTTTTGTAACCTACGTGATATGGGTGCACGATTAATTACTCGTTTCGAAACATATAAACATTGTGGTGCCTGTTGAACGAAGAAAAATCGCTGCTAAGGCTTAAAACTAGTCGAGCAAGATTTCATGGTTCTTTCAAAAATCAATCGGAATTAAATTTTTGAACTTTGACAACAGGATTCAAACATGTATTTAGTTTTCCTTTCCATTTTATATACCTTTTTAGTAGTTCAAGTTGCATTAATTGATTTAAGTTTTTTTGTTAAAAAATCCTCCGCATATTATATTACTTCTAAGAATAGATCTTGCCCTGAGAATATATAGAAGAAAATTTCTAAAGACTGCAACTACAAAAGAATCAATTAAACTTCTTGACTAAAGTAATGCTTTTATCGAAATGCAAAACTCTCAGGATGCAACAGACATTGATTTAAGAAATTAATGTATACATCTATATTGATGTTTCAACATTTGTCTCCAGCGCAAACTGACAGGTACGAAGTGCATGGTAGTCAGAGTATCAAACGTCAATTAAAAATCAATATTATTTCTAACGATTATTCTTCCCTATTAGTATTCGATGCGTCGAGGAACATATTTTTTTAATAGGCAGACAACGTCTCATAAAAGATGATTTATTAGTGTCGATTGAATTTTCTTCGAAATATACTCACATTATCTGAACATAAATCGAATAGCTGACGTTTTCAGTTCAAATTTTAGATCGAAACCTCTAGATAGATATTCCATGTTAAGCTACGATTTCAAAGATATTTATGTTAACTTTTTCGAGGAACGTATGAGACGCCGTATATATATATATCTAACACAAAAATATGCTAAATAGTTATATGCGATGCATATAAATGCAAATCAAGCATTTCATTTTTATCATAAATTTTCATAAATTTAGTATCGTATGTGAACTAATAATATTTATTTATTTTTAAATGTCTACAATGAGAATCTTTTTAAAATGAGAATTTCAAATATTATATATGTCATAATTATATGTTCACACTGACAATATACTTAGATAGATATTTATTATTGTTCTCTATCCAGATATTCATACAACGCGTCCATGTAGCACGTGAAGTGTTAGTTTGTTTTCTTTTTGATGATATAAAATAAGAAAAAGCCAAAAGAGTAGAAGAGCAAAGATTAAAAGTGAGAGCTAAACAAAAAGATTTCAGCGAACAAGAAAATTGAAAGGCGTACAATAACAGTATAGAATGTTTTCCTAAAATTCAAAACAAACACAAACAAATGGGTTAAATCAGAACACGTTATACCAGACAAAAATATAAAAAAAAAGAGTGAACATAACTACCCTAGATAAAAATCTCTTCGATAAAACATATATATTAGATAACGATAATCAAAAAATAGATAGTTTTTTCTTTCTTATATTGTCACATGGTCCTCTAATAATTTATTCTTAGTTCTTGCAACTATTTTTTCTCTTAAACATTAGGCGCTAACAATTTTCGAAGTACATCATCTTTTAGACAACCTTCAACAAATTCATCGCGCGAGATATTTTTATCATCATTAATATCCAATTGTTCCATGATTTTCTTCACGCGATTTCCTGGTGAATTATCACCTTTTCGATTATCTTCGCCTATAAAGCAAAAACGAGAACAAATTGGTAAGAATTTTCTAGGAATTAAAAATAATATCGAATACAAACCGAGTAGTTCGTATATAGCCGTAATCACTTTTGTCATCTCTTTCTTGTCGATCTAAACATAAAAGAAACCAATAACTTAACTTGACATATTGCCGAACTATATGAACAAAGAGAAAGAAACGTTAAGGATTAATCACGCGCATTGACGGACGACCAACGCAAGATACTAAGTGATGCAACAATATGTGATGTGCTTGCTATTGTACGGATATGTACACATAGACAAGCGAAAAATTAATAAGACCGACCTTTGCTATCTTACTTGTCCATTAGAATTCATATCATAAAGATCAAAAGCAAGACCCAGTTTATCTCGCACATCACCATTAGAATTAATGTTTACAGCAAGTAAAAATTCCATAAAATCAATGTAACCATTGCTATCCATATCGAATGTGCGAAATACTTGTGCACTATATTTTTCAGCTTCGTGTTCTGGATAGAACTTCTTATAGACTTCTGTAAATTGTCGTGATGATAGTTTGCCAGTGGGACAATCACGTAAAAATGCTTGATGCCATTGACGAATCTGTTCCGGTGTATAATTTGTATTTTTTGTCAGACGATCAATGGTTTCGTCGTTTAATTCTATGCTAACATCTTTACTTCCTTTATGACCCATCGTAATATTATTGAGAAAAACAAACAAATCTGAATAGATGTAATTGTAAGATTATGACAAGTGAAGTTTTATGTGAAAGATAATATTATGGTAGAAGTAACAAAAAATGAAGTTTACAGTAGAGTGAGAAAATATTGAATGAATGAAAGAAAATCACAAAGAATGGTACAGTAAAGGAGTAGTACGGGCAAAAAAGGCACAATAGGACACAAAAACAGTAAATGATGCGTTATTCTTTAGCCAACATAAGAATACAAGCCATTTTTATGTTCTGTCTTTTCTCTAATACAATTCTTTTCTCTTTCTCGATCTCACGACGGCAAACGCTGTCGACAACTCAGCAGCTTGTAAAAGTGAATCAAGAGGCAAAATTGGTTATCAAAGATGCACTGTGTGTTTATACAAATAACAAAATTTATATTCGGTTTTGTAACTCTTATTACTGGTTTTTTCTTCGTGCTTTTTTTTCTCTTACTCACGACTCGATGTTAGAAGAGAGTGCGATGATGCGATACTATGAGTGTCTTTTCCATCTCGTTTCTGGTTATAATTTTGGTAGCTCTCGTTTAAGGAAGAAAAAGAAAGCGTAAAAAATTCTTTTCTGGTAGCAGAATTAATACGAAGCAGCGGTATAGCTTCTTTGAAAGTTTCTATGAATACAAGGAAAATAAGCACTGACAAAAACAATTGACATTTCTCTCTCCTTTTTTTCGATCGTTAGATGTAGTCAAATGCGACATATATATACATTTATATTTGCGACAGCTGGTCTCATTTATAATATATTACGAGAACGATTGGTAGATTGTATTGGTAGCGTTTTACTATTTCTGTATATTTATAGCGACCGTAAGTCATATTAAGTAGATCGGGAATATTTTAATGAAAAATTGTTTTAATCTCTCTAGAGAGATAATTTGTTTTATATTCTTTTGAAATTACCTTTCCATTCTTATCCATATCATACATTTCGAAAGCTAATTGAAGTTTATCTTTTGCATCACCTAAAAGAAAATGGAATCGATTAAAAATCTCTTCTAGTCATCGTTGTTATTTCTTTAACACAAACCGTGAGATGTTATATTTACAGCAACAATAAACTCGACAAAATCAATAAAACCATTATCATCAGAATCTAATTAAAGACGAGAGTAACGTTAGAAATTTCTACAACTTATATTCACCAAATGCTTTAAAAACTTGTGTACAAAAGTTTGCGGCTTTGCCTTCGGGGTAGAATTTCTAAATGTAACAATAATAAATAGTTTCTATATCAACGAATAAACAAAAAAATACAATACCTTATAAACGTCTATGAATGTTTTCTTATCAACTTTGCCATAAGGACAATCACTATATAGTTGAAAGAGAAAAGTAAAATTGCGATACTCTAATTTTGATTTTTATACTGAAGAAATCCTTGATGCCATTCCTGAATCTGTTCTCTTGAATATGATGTATTTTTTGTTAATCGATTAATGTCTTCATCTAACAGTTGAGTAAAATCTTTTTGTTTTTTACCTGATTTTTGTCCCATTTTGATTTTATGATAATTTATGAAAAGAATAATATCAAATTGACTATTAATGCTTCTACAAAGGACACGAAAATATACACACGCATACATTAAAAACCTTTCGAAAACAAAGTTGAGACGAAAGATATTATGGATACGGGGGACGTCATGCACTTTTATGGTGGCTATTAAAAAATGAATATAGAATCAATAAACACTACGACAAAAGTAACGACTTCATAATTATAATAGGACAAGTTGATATTCAGTATATAAAAATGTACGCATGCGTGTACAATCACATGCTACATAAATATGCATGGATAAACGTAATCTAAGTAGTTGGATCAAGCGCACGTATACCAACTACTACAAAAAAAAATATTCGTTCTGTTTTTTTCTGCTTCTCTTCTCACTCTTCGTTTGTCTCTTTTTCTCTCTGGTGATGACGATCGATGATGATCACTGCTTCAGTAAAGCCAACGCTACCTTATTTATCGTTGTCAAAAAAAAACGGAAAGAAACGAAGAGAAAAGGCGGAACAGTGAGAAAAAAAAAGATAGATCAATACTTTTCATCATTTAAACATATTCTTTCTTTCCTCTACAGTATTTTTTTCTTAACTCTGCGATTAATACAACCAAAAAACACGGTGTAAGAAATAGACTGTGTATTCTTTCAACAGTTTGTATTGGTTATCTCATATTAATGTCGTTTTGATTAATATAAATATATAATTATATATATATACATAAAGAAACATACAATATATGTAAAAATGTCTACAATTCAATTAGTAAAAACTTTCAATAGGCATGTTAGAAAATTTATATTTTTTTGGTAATGCAGTCATATGTGCTGATGTTGTTGAACGTTCATAGATTTGAAAAGCTTGTTGTGGTGAAGCTTTCCAACCAATTTTCTATAAAAACAAACAATAAAGAGAAAAAGATAATACGTAACGCAAACACTCACGTCATTTTCTGTTTGAGGAAATGCCCCCAATACACGCCGACGACGTTGACCTGCTAAACGTTGATTTAATGGTGGGAATGTATTAGCTGGTTGTTGCCATTCGGCACGTCTTAGAGAGATAACGCAATTTTCTCGAGTGATACCGTGAACTTTTGCTATTTTATCATACATCTACAAGTCACCATTAATTATTATAAATCATATTTTAAGAAAACTAAATATAACTCACTTGTCGGTACTCATCAATTAGCCATGGATTAAACTTGACTGTCCATGCTCGACGTGCTTCTTGTTCTTTTTGAATAGTTTCCTTCCTAATAAAAAATATTCTCTTTTCAAGCTGTCATATTTGTTTGTTTTTAATTAATCTAATTACCTAGCCACATCAACTGAATTATAATCTATATATTCAGTGTTACTTGCACGTGATAATGCAGTTACTGTCGGACGAGTAGTAGTACATACAGCACTTTTAATAGTTGTTCGAGCCGATGGAATGTTTGTTGCAACTAAATTCACATTATAAAAATATGTTTCTATTTTGTCTTGAAATAAATCTTCTCTTTCTTTCTAACCGTGATGAGTATTTCTTTGTGACATTGTGCGCCTTAGTTTAATGAATAAGAAATCCGACGATTCAGTTTCTATATATATATATATTTGAATTTCTTATTTCATTTTTTTTTGTTAAATTCTCGCTTAATTCAGAGCAAAAAAGAAATAATGACAGAGAAACATTAAAAATGCATAACAACAATAGCAAACACACAAACGTTTTCTTGGCAGGTGGCTTCTTGACTTTCTTTTTATTTGACAAGAGAAACAAAGCTGCACTATTTCTGTTCATTGATTGACTTGTCTATAACTAAAAAGCAAACATTTAAAGATTAAATGCTATACTTTTGATATCTATCGTATATTTCATTATTTTGATCGATATCAATAGTTTCATTTTTTTTCTTGCGGTTTTTTAATTGATGCTTCAAGAATACCTGCGATACCTGTTCAAAAGCGCTTAAAATGAAACTTTCAATTAACAGGCATCTCATAGCAATTAGTTTTTAATACTATGTCTAATCCTTTTCTGACTGCTAGAGTTGATGTAGATGATTAGCTTACAAACAAAAATAGCATGATAATTTTTATCGTGACTCGTACTTTGTAAATAATAGCACGAAACGATTCAGCATCGAAAAATGAAGAAACATACCAATCAACCCCTTCAAAATTTCTCACTTCATACTGAGATTATTACGTCGTTGGAAAGACTGCTGTAAAGAACTGACCATGAATCTAATACGTTTTATGTGGGATATAATCAAGTTTTCACTGCAAATACGTAGATGCACGTGAAATTTAGATAATCTCTTACTTCAATATGAATACAATTTCATTGTTCGAATTTCAAGCGTATTTTAATACTACGTTTGCTGCAACCCGTGTGGATGGATTTCATTAGGAATTCCATGTTGAACATTTAAATGCGTTTCTTCAATTTTCTGTCAGTTTAGTTAGTAAAATCATCACACCGTATTCTTGATTCAATAGAGAGCATGTTTTAGCGTGTCGTTGAAGAGATAACCAACGCTCACATTCATGCACGGATACTTCAATGAAATTAACAAAATCAATAACTTCATAGATTAGAGAACAGTCTGTCGATCTAATATATTCTACTCGGATAGTTCTGAATCAGTTCAGCCGATGAAGATGTTGGTGTAGATCTCAATAGCAAAGAATGCCTGAAAGCATTTTTGTACTCGTTCTACACTCACGCATTAAATTCAAACGGATTTCCGTGTACTTTATGGACTTTTCTATTTTACTCTTTCACGTTGAACAGGTTATAATAACTCCGTTACATCCTGTATCATAGAAAATTGAAAATTTCTTCATTTCTTCGAAATCGTTCGGATTCGTAATTGTGTTTGGCAGATGTCAGTTGCCTCAGTAAAACGGATCTACCACTGTCTATAATACAGACATATGAAAGTCTATTTTATTTGTCAAGTACGATGTTTATTTATGCGCTAAAATTATTTGAACACTGAATCTTCACCGCTTCAGTATATTATTATTGTCGTTTTAATTAGTATGAAAAATGATAGTACTCGAGACAGTCACATTGTCATATCAACAATAGCATAAAAAAATAAGTTCGTTCAATCTTTTTTCTCTTTCTGTCTCTCTCTCGTGTAGCTACTTGGAGAAAAGTGAAGATCGATTATTTTAGGATAAATAATCGTAGCTAGACGAATATATGCATAATTTATTTAACGACTCGTTACTTATTGAAAGATATGGAACAATAGCGATGGAGACAACGAAAGTATGTGCACGAGATGATGGATCTATCTCAGGAAAATTTTCTTTTCAGAAAATATATCCAATCCACGATTTTATTTGATTCGTAGTTAAATTAACAGAATTCGACCGGACAATATATCTGTACAATACTGAATGATTAGTTAAAATATTATTCTCAATTGCCTATTGAAATAATTGAATCTGTCTCAATTGAAGCAAAAGAGATCAATGAAGACTAAAATTGTTCCATTAACTGATATTTGCTACGATTGTATTCAAAAACCTTTTATTCTATTGTTGAAAAATAAATAGAAAAATCATTTTCATTGATTCAAGCAGTTCGATCAGGCATATTAACAGATTTTTGAATAAATTAGATTTATATAAATAGCTCAAAACGGAATAATTTACTTGTCCGAGTAATGACACAAGTACGATCACGCATTACGCTTCAATGCAGTATTTTCTCTGTTACTTCCGAATCATTTGATAGTATTTAATAAAAGAATTTTACGTATAGACTTTTTTCTTTTCAAATTTCTTGTACATACAGATAGACATCATACATAGTAAAGTAAAAACGATGTTTAGCAATCTAGTTATGGTATCTAACAAAATAGATTCATTTTGTTTTATATTGAATCGTTGCACAAATTATATTTTATTTTATTTTCACTCATGCATACATTGGCAAAATATTTGAGCTAAAACTGAATGCACACATATGAGAAAAGAAGAAAAAAAGGCACATAAACAATCGAGATTACGAAAAGAGAAAAAGAAAAACTTTGTAAATAACAACTTTATTGATTGCATTTGTCAAGATCTTATTTTGTCACATAAGTCGACAACGATTTAAATAGCGACGTTTCTTTCGTTTCTTTTTGATTGGATTAAGATTTTGATTTTGTAAGCGAATGACACGAACAAGCTCATGGAATGCAGTATCAACATTGACCGGCGGAGCTTTTGCACTGGTTTCTATATATGGGATTTGCAACTCAGCTGCTAATTCACGACCTTCTTCTTCAGATATTTTTCTTAAATGAACTAAATCAATTTTATTTGCGACAAGGATCATTGGATAAGATTTTCTATAAAACAAAAAATAAACCGATACTTGTTTTTTTCTTTTTTTATGAAAGTCTACCAGATAAAATACCTGTCTTTAACACGAAGTATTTGATTATAAAATTGTCGAGTATTTTTAAATGAATTAGGATCAATCACAGAATAAACAATAAGAAAACCATCACCTTTGCGCATGTATTGTTCACGTAAAGCAGAAAATTCTTCTTGACCAGCTGTATCAAGAACATCAAGTACACATACTTGCTTATCCACTTCAACGTGTTGAATATAACTATCTTCAATAGTTGGATCGTAATCTTCAACAAACATTTTTTGAAAAAACTAGAAATAAACTTTAATTGATCACTTTCGATAAACTTATATATGTGTATATATATATTTACTTGAATAGTCAAGGCAGATTTACCAACACCACCTTCACCGACGACTACTAATTTATAGGTAAGTGCATTATCAGGTGGAGCGCTTTGCATGATGAACACCGGATGTACTCTGTAGATCAAGTGTTTTAAAGAATAATAGTGCGATGTGGCATAACGTCTTAATTGCAACGAGAATGAATCATTGAAATAGTTGGAGCGAGATAAGCGAGAGAGATATATGATAGATTGGACATACTATTTACGTGAGTTAATCGACGATGAGAAACGATGAATATTTTAGAAAGGAAACAAAAGGCAAAGAGGAAAAAAATCTGAGAAAGAAATATTTGTATAAGTAAAAAAAAAGGAAAAAGAAAAAAAACAACAACGATAAGTCGTAGGGATTTGTAAGACGTTTTTTCCAATTAATATTAAGCGTTGAGAAAGAGGACGCTAATAATCAGAGATTTATGCAAGTATAAGGGTATAAGAAACTACATTTTATGGCGTACATCGCAAGAGAAGAATTATTTTCTTACCATAAGCCTTTGCTCATCTTGTTTTAATTTTTCAAATTCCAGAAAATGATTCTGTTATGAACAGAACACAACCTTTCCAAGCATTTAACGCAATAATTATCATTCTAATTTCTATGATGCAAGACGAAAAGAAGTTCATGGCTTGCGATATCTATCGTTAAACAGTCGTTTAATACAGATATTTATATAAAAAAATCTTATTGAATCCTTACGACTACACTGTATCATAGATCTTCCTCAACTCCAGCAACGAACTTAAGTGGACTAGTCTCAACGAGCTGCATGTCAAAGAAACCATAAAAGCTAAAATTTTACACATTCAGACATAGAATAGATGAGATCCATTGAGACTAATGTGGTTAGTTTTTTCACAACTTATATTTAAAAGACGTACCACGACTGAATTGATTAATTATTATGTGTTGTAAAATTTCGAGAAGCCACAGAACATCATATCTAGAGACGAACAATTATATGTCAGTACACGATCGAACAGTATTTTGACAACAAGAATTTTTCTTTTTGGATTACTTTAAGAACAAATCAAAGCAACCTGACATTTACACTGAATAATGTTCTTTATATTGCATTTAGACGATAAAAAAAATATTTGACACAAAACAGAAAAGATAAACAACAATCAAAAGACAATTTCTATAAACACAAAGTGTCTGCTTGGCTAATAAAGAATTTAAACAAATGGTAAACTAAGAAAGTGACGATGATGATGTGGCTGTTGTCGTTGTATGACTATGACTATTTGTATCACTTGCAATACCCGACGTTGATGCAGGTAAAACTGATGTCGATGCAAAATCACTCATCGATGGTGATGATATTGGTGGAAAATCGACATAATCGAGATCAGAATAATCGATTGGAGATGAACCATATAAATAACGTCGAAGGTTTTCACACATTTGTGTAAATGTTGGTCGTAATGATTCTTTAAATGACCAACATGATTCGATGATTTGAAAGCTAAAAGAATAAATTTTCAAAACAAACACCGATAAATTTAATCTTAGCGATCTTACATATCATTTGGGCAATTAATTGGTTGACTCATACGATTTCCATCTCGTAAATAGTCAAACATATTCTCTGCTGCTACAGACGTATATGGTGTACCACCATAGGTCATTATTTCCCATGCTAATATAGAATATGACCATACATCACTTTTTGTTGAAAATTTTCTATCAAATAATGCCTCTGGACTCATCCATTTAACTGGTACACGGCCCTAAACAGTTTAAAAAATCTATAGGAACAATAATTGTTAAAAGTTGAAAATTTTACATCCGTTTGTTTTCTATAATAATACGTTTGTGTTAAATCTCTTGCAAGTCCAAAATCTGCTATTTTACAAATACGAGTTTCTGCTAGTAAAACATTTCGAGCAGCAAGATCACGATGGATGCACTAGAGGAAAAACAAAGTTTGCCAAGCTTGCTTTGGTTTACAAAGAAAGCTTACTTTTTTTGAATGTAAATATTCCATGCCAGATGCAACTTGTAAACAAAATAAAATTAGATCGATGGTTGTTAATGATCGTATATAATCGTCATCATGAATTATAGTTTGATGTTCATTGTTATCCGTATCCGATGGTGTCTCATATAAACCTGATAAAACATGGCCAGGCGGACGTTTACGACGTAGATAATCGCGTAAATTGCCATACTTGGCATATTCTACAAGCAGCATAACTTGACCTATGGAATTTAAAAAGTTTGAATGAAAAGAAAATAAATAAACAAAAGAGTTCACCTCCTTTTGTACAACAGCCAAGCAATGATATAATATTAATATGTTTACCAACCATTTTCATTACTGATAATTCTTTAAGTAAACTTTCAACTTCGTCCGGTGTTGCATCATCTAAATTATAAACTTGGTTTATTGTCCCTGACAGATTTGCATAGAGATCAGTATGGAAAGATCACAAGCTGTGATTGATATGAATTCGTATGTGATTGAAGGTCGTATAACAATCCCGCTTTGTTATGTTAGAGGAACTCCCTCTCTCTTCTATTTCTACGGGATTCAGTAAAAAAAAGATGGTGAAAAATCAATCCCAGAGTAGATTGAATCTTGGTGTTCACCATTAGCCCATATGTATGTGTTTACACCGACACACAGCTGCACGCAAGGTCGATATCATTAGTAGCGCTGTTTGGCGACAAGTGATACGTATAGATTAGTCACTGTTAGATCTTTAATAGTTACATCATCCTGTTTCATATTTTAATCCCGTAGAGATCATTTAAACAGGCCTGTTTTATCTTCATGAATTTATCATTACATGTACAAAACTCTTTCAACTATATAGCTATGATTTATCATTCTCTAATGATGATTACCTAGAATTTACTCTACTCATAAATCACTCTCGACAGTCAGAATAAACGTTTTAAAAGTCTTAAATGTCATGGTCAATATGAATACTAACCTCGAACTGTTTTTATTGCCACTGTTGTTACTTTTTCTTTTGAATTAATACCCTTGGCTACACCTTGATAAACAAAGCCAAATGCTCCTTTACCAATCAAATGACCAACTGTAAGACTAGTTTAAAAAGAACATACGTATATACTACTACGAAGAAAAAGTCTATTTACTTTTCTCGAGAAAATTCACATTGATCATCATAGTACGATGAAATCAGAGTAGATATTGTTCCGTCAGTTGCAAAGCGATGGCAATTGTCGTCAATTAATAGTTTCTTTGTTTTCGGATCAATATCACTTCGATACAATTGATTCTGGTCATCATACAATTATTACATTAATTTTCTTCTTCGTATAAAATAAATTACGCGAACGCATTTCAACTTACCGGTTTTAAATTACTAATACCGCGTGTAGCCAATATGCGTGTTGCTAATAAAGTTTGTTGTAGACTTTTTTCGTTTCGAAAATGATAAATAAGAAAGAATAGAAATGCAAAAAGTAAGATTCCAATAATACAACCAATTAATATCATTAATTCGTCAGACAATCGACTTGATATATAATTTTGTTTATTAGTTGAACCATATTTTAATAATAGTGGACGTTCAGAATCTTTAAACAGAAGAAAATAAAATAGAACAATTTAAAACAAATTCGTTTACTAGGCAAAACAGTAAGATAATGAATTAAATCATTGAAACCGTATTCATTTAAAACACGACAAAGATAAACACCTGTATCGTTTCCTTTCACACTTTTAATATTTAATAATTTCACTTCATCTTCAGTCATTGTATGTGGATTATATTCCTAAAATAAATAGAAACATAAGTGATCATATTATATCGAAAAAGAAAAACATCTATTTATATCATTCAAAAATAACGTACAAAAAGCAAATTCAAATAAATAGATGCAATCATCATGATTCAATAATAGATAAATATACATATGTATATATTTATGCTTACGACACACTTATCAACAAATGAAATTCTAAGACTTTTAGCAAACGCAGATATGGAAAACAAAATACGTCAACATACAACAACTTCGAATAGAAAAAGAAAAATATTCACTAAAATTCAATAACTGTTCAAAATGCAATTCAGAATTTTCTATCTGATTTCGATGATAGCATGCAGCATACACATAATCAAATTATAATAAAAATAGATAAATCCAAAAGCACATAGCAAAACAATATAGAGTTCCTGGTTTCTATATCGACGGTTACCTTTCGTTTTCCTAGACTAAATCTTGATCCATTAAAAAACTATAGAAAGACAGATTATTTTTCTTTCATAGTTTTCATTTTGATTTTTTTATGTATTGCAATCAAAAAATAAAAATAAAACAATTAAGATTTAAATTTACCTTAACAAATTCTAATTCATTTTGTTGTGAATGATTATGGCCGTTGTTTTTTGATTTCCGTTGAAGAAACCATTGAACAAATGGACTTGAATCCGAATAAAATAAACATTCCAATGTGACATTATCACCTTCATAGCGAGTTAAGTTTGTTGATTTAGATATAAATATTGGTCGGTCAAGACTACGTCCTTGTACAATCAATTGAAATGATCGGTTCAGTTTTCCTAGACTGTTTTCAACGATACACGTATACAATCCGGTTTCATACATCGTTATTTTCGAAATATTTAAATACATGTTGTCAATTGAAAACTAAACAACAAAATAATAGAAAACAGATACGTTATAATGATCTAACATCGATTTAAGTTCCGTTTTAGGATTCGCTTTTCTCTACTGAAACAGTCAAAATGATTCTCAGCGATTTGTTATTTTATATACATATATATAAATAGCTCTAGATTAGTGCAGCAATTACCATCTCATATAATTCTGGTGAAAATAATTTTCCATCTTTAAACCACGTTATTTTTGCTTTTGGTTTAGCATTATAAGGACATTTAAGTGAAACAAATGCTGATGTCGGATAAACTAATGTTTGTTTTTGTTGTAAAATTGGTTCACTCCAATATGGTGGACACCGATAGGAACAATCAATTGTTTGCAATAGATTAACATGTACTGGCTCTTGTTGATCACCATCGTAATACGCATCATCATCATCAATAGTACCTTGAAAACCTATTGCTAGACATCGAATTGAAAAGCAAGAAATTTATAAGAAAAAAATGCTAAAATCAATATCACTTACATTTCTTATTTGCAGAAACATAGATAATAGAAAGTAATAAAATAAAAAATGAGAATCTTTGAAGAATAAACATTGTCTGAAAAGCAAAAGAAAAGTTTTCAGCAAAGTAAGTAACTCGAACCTAGCCTCGTGCTAATAGTCTTTAATAGACCTATGTTTACGTTAGATCAATTATTTCTTTCTATAGAAAAGATTCGTATTCATTTAATATTTGCGTAGTCTTTCAACACGACTAAATGCTTATTTTATCAACTGCTGTTTGTCAACTGTCCAAGTACAAGTGGGATAAACTCATTCTGTCTATATATCTATCTTTCTAATCTAAATGTCACTGGCATATTGATTTATATCTGGTACCATTATAGAGCTAGCATTTTTTTAATTGATTGATGATAACTGAAAAATCGACACGTTGTTTTTTCCGTCTGTGTGTATCAATAATAACTTTCAATACCTGACCTATATTTACTTAACAGAATGCTAACAGTTAAAAGTTATCGTTGTTTTAATAGAATAAAAAATGATCAATGTTAAATAAATAATAGGTGCCAAATAACAAAGTTTACAGCACTATTCTAAAGTCATATTTGAAAAAAGAACACATTAATTATTTAACTCTTATTTAGTAAGCAATTTTTGACGTCGACTATCAAAAACGATCGGTTCTTATTACTATCATTAGTTTTATAAATAAACAGTACAATTCAGTCGCATTTACCTATTTCAATCTCATCACTTGAAACATATACTTATAAGAACGAAAGAAAGGAAAAAATGACGAAAGGTAAAATGAATTAATGAATATTTGTGGTATGACTACTTATCATGAGATTTTGAAATACAGTAATAAGTATACATATACAATAAAGTGAATTTCTAGACGGATGAAGGTTGAATAGAAAGAAAGCCTTCAGTAATTCTAATATATATAATAAGAAAAGAAAAGAAAAAACCTCAAGAAAAAGAATAGAAAAATCCTCGTCCGTTCTTAATCAAACACTCTCAATCTCATATTTTTCTTTCTTAACCGATAATTTCAATCAAGCGATAATCTAACTTTAACAATATATTTCGAAGAAAGCTGACTAAAATTCCAATCTATTCAATTGAAACTTTTTTGCGACAGACATCTTTGGCACGCCCATCTTAACATTTATCGTCATAAGGCTAAACAAGAAAATAGAAATCACAATGACTTAACTAAACGTCTATATCTATCTATTATATGCACATGCTGTACGATTGAGAATGTTTGCAATCAAACAAATATACTTTTGTATTCTCCTTCATGGCTTCTATATTGCAATCGCGTGCGCTTTCACCACCACCATCGTTGTCGTCTCGTTGTATTCAAGGACACACACGAGCATGCAATTATTCTTGCTTTTTTTCTCAACAACGCGCCCTGCAGTAGAACATTACGATGACGGTCTTCTCATTTATGTACAACACACACACATATATATATATATATATATATGTGTGCATATATTTATACATATTCAAACAGAGTATTTCTAACCTGTCTTTCATTCAACCTGAGTATATGTATAAGTTAGTTCGATATGTCACTGCACTTGAAGATGAAAAAAAGGATTAGTAGACAGAAAAGAAAGAGAATACCATTACGCTGATTTCGTTTTATTACTATTTCTATTAATTGCTCCACTTGAGCAGTGACAAGTCATTGTTGTTACGTTTCATTTTTCGTAACAGGTAAATGTCAATGGTCATCCATCTTTTGCCTGTTTACTACTAGTAGCGATAGTAGATTGTGTAACAATCGATTGTACACACACATGCAGTAAAGGTTTCTTCTTATGGCGCATCTCTCAATGAAATTTGTCAACGGACAACCAATATTGCTCTCGCATATGTACCAATGCTTATCTATCGCTGAAAGTTTTTTTTTTATCAAAAAAGAATAAAATGAATTCAAATAACTCGAAAAATGAAAATGTTTTTTCTTCTTCTAAGAATATTTATGCGCTCACCTGTTCAACTTGTTATTATATAAATTATGTTTCTAACATTAGTTTTTAGTTCTTATCTATCTGTCCTATTTGTATTTGCTTGTACATCAATGAATAAACGATGATTGTCATTTTATGAATATAAATCAAGAAAGCATCCATCGGTATTATCTGTTTTGTTTGTAATCGTGTGCATGCCTTTTGTCACATAACAAAAAAAGCAAAGAAACTCGAGTAATATTTAAATATAAGTGCTGTGAACCGAAACATTACTGTATGACATCGGCAAAGGAAAAGATACCGTAGCTTGAATAGAATAATGATGGTACAGAACAGAACAAATTGAGACAACAAACGAATGAAAGTAAAAAAAAACGAGAAAAAGAAGAGAGCATGTAGATATTTCACACATATGCACAGCCCCTTTCTCTCCAAGAAAAAAAAGGTGACGGTTTGCCGGCTTCTCTATTCTTCATCTTCGTCATTTTTTCTTTTTCCTCCCTTTCCTCATAACTTTCTACAAACGATATCATTCGTCCATCAAATCATCACTGATACACACGAGGAGCATACTCTAAATTGCAATGAAACCGACAAACAAAAAGAATCAAACTATTGAGCTGATATTTATACATAACAGATAGTTATCGAAACTAAGCTAATATACCTAGTCCAATGTTTAATGAGCATAAAATACTTAACATATTGACATTATAAACCGGAAGCGCATATCCGTGTTAGGGAAATTGAACCAAAAATGGATTTCTAGATGAATTCTTAATTATTAGAGAACTCAAAATGAATAGGCACGTTTCTTATTCTATTTTTCTATCTTGCGTATGCTAATAAAGCATAATGAAGTTTGATCAATTTGATTTAAATAAATTTCATTTTCTTTACCGTTCTACTTATTTTATCACCTGCAGAAACTTAATCGAACCATGAAATGGATGTAAATGGCATCATATACATATTTTAATGAGCCTGTTATGATTACATAAATGCAATCCTACATATATATATATAAACGGCAGCTCGATAAATGAGATAAACAAATTACTTGTTCGAATAACATGCGCCTAGATTACTGTTGCTGGCGGGTGTTAGCCAGACTCTTGTCTCCATTAATCAATGATGAACATACAATCACAGAATAATGCATGCGTAATATCTATTAACTGAATACATATAGGCCAAACGTGATCTACGTAGAGATAAAAGAAAAGATCACTTGACTCGAATAAAAATGATCTTTTCCTTGTAGCATATGTGCGTATGAATTAACCCCTAAATCGATTGGTAATCATCATAGCGGAAATCAATCGCTATAGCATAGTGTTTTTCGTACAAAAATAATATTTATCAAAACAGGTGATTTTTCTGCTCGAATAATTGAAAATAAAATGTTTATTTTCTATTTTTGGCAATTATTTCAGTAACGCTGTATTGATAGAAAACCAAATAACGATAACTCTCTATTCGATTTTAATGCAATTTTGAAATATTGAGTTGCCACACATTTGACCTCATGAGTAAGGTTGCTGTGACTGTATATTAGTAGAGCATGAATACATCATTATAGAATCTAAACAGATTTATTAAGCATTATGATTATTTTTAATGAGCATTACATTTAAAAGTCTAATTTTCAATTCGTGCTATTAGTTTACACAATATGACTATAATTGTTTGTGTATTTATCTTTTTGAACTGATTATTTAAGAATGAATAATAATTAATAGAAATCTGAAAAAATTTATAGATGCAACGAATATCTTAGAAAAATAAAGCTATGTCAATATGTTGGAATATTTATTACAAATTTTTATCTAAAAAAAGAGATTAAAATATTGACTCTTCTTATTTTACAATTCTATTTCAAATGTTTTCCTTTAAATATTCAATTACTTTAGCAAGAAAATTTCGCAGAATATGACTAATATTTTTATTGATGATTAACACGAGTACAGTTGTTGTCATAGTTTAAAGACAACAAGAAAGCAGTCAGCCATAAGATAGAGAATTTACAACGCTTGACCTCTTATTCAATAGCTGAGTACTGTCTCTATTATTGATAACAATTGTAATTTGCTCGATATACAAACTTATCTTTTGATAGTTTTAGTAGGAGATTTGACGGTATTCGTCAAACAATAGGCTGCACTTCTGTGGCGATTAATTTTCATTATTCATTGTCGATAGATGAATACTGATCCTTAATTTCGAAGAGAAAAATTTTGTGTTAATTCTAATGTAATTTTGTTATCGTAACATAGATCTCACGTCAGTGATGATATGTATGATTGAATCAAGAACTGATCTCTCGAAATAGCGCCGATAATATAATTATCAGTTTTATGTTCAATTGGAATTCAAATCATGACAAAAGTCACGGTTATAAGTGGCATTCGACAGCTATTTTGCATAATCGCTGTAACGATAAAGCGTCTGCTCTCCGGATACATTTTTCTGTGGTGCATTACTTCATTATGACGAAAATATTATTGAACTGTAAAATAAAATTCAAGTACAAAAATCAAAACAAGTTGCATATTAAATTTTAGTACTTCATCGATGGCAGAGTTGGCATGAAATTTGTGCGATGATTGAAAGGAAACCTTCTCTGTTTTGAAATATCTATGTATATAATGCTCTTTTTATTGTGTTACTTATTTTTAAATCGGTAATAAGCAGTTCAATTTTTCATCATTCAAGAATTTCAATCAGTTAACTCATTTTTTCTCTAATCATTTGTTGATTACGAGAAATATAGTTAGTGCGTGAAGATTCTTTTTCTCTCAATCAAAACTTCACTTTCTTGCGCGCCTTCATTTGTGCAGAAAATCATTATACACACATGAAAAACAGCCAAACTGATGAATTCTTTGCCCTTGTTTTTCTTCGTTCTTGATAGAGAGGGGAAAATAGATCGATTCAAGATAGCAAAAGATAAACATATATTGTAGAAGATGACGTAGTTGACACCAGAGGTGTCGACATGGTGGGGCATGACTATACCTTCATGCCGTGCAAATCTTACATATACTTACTTTAGTTTCAAAATAATAGCAATTTTATTTTTCTCGGAAACGCGAAAGAAACTAAAAAAATTGTGATGGCGTTATTAAATGGTACATTGATTGGTATATTTGTGTTTGTATGATGACTGTGAGGTCCAATCAAAGGAATAGAAAAGAAAAGAAAAGAAAACAAGAAAGGAATCATAATATTGCACATATGTATAATATAAGTGTAATAATTGCTCATCTTATTATTATTTCCATGAAACTATTAAGAATAAAACTATATATCGCTGTCACTATCGATAAATTCATCTGCCTCTTCTGCTGATGAAAATGAAGTTTCTATTTTCTCTTCGTTAAATATGTCTACTGGTGGACCACCAGTGGTGATGAAACTTCATCATATACATCTCTTTAATTAGGGCTAATTTAGTATTTGCTAATCATTTATCTATTTATTGAATTATTTTTCAAATAAAAAGAATTACTGAAACTTAAGTTTAAACATGAAAAAACTTCTTCTTAATTTACAGGACAGGGCAAGGCCGCGATGACAGAATGGCTGGATAGGGTGAAAAAAGTTCCAAATCATTTTTGTTGTGCCCTGGCAGGACAATAAAATTGACCCTGTGTGGGTGTACTCTAAGATAAGATTCAAGCGCACCCACACCCACACACTTCGTAATCATAATCATTTTATTGTAATTTTAATTATGCGAATAAAATAAATCTGATAAAAAAATGAATAGAAGCATTCGGCGTGCTTGAATTTCTTAACCTGTATCAAAGGCTTGTAAGAACTTAGAATACTGCATAAAATTCGCTATTCATGTAACACTTACGAGGGAACATTCTCAGGTGATTCGCACCATTTCGATTCATCTTTTGCTGGCTTGTAGGACCGGTCATATATATGAAATACCTGCAAGGGTTCGTGCCATTGCGGGTCGGTTTCAAAGTTATGAGCGGAAAATGTGTTACAATATATGGTGCCACCTTCTATGTGGTATTTTTTCCTCTTTTCATATCTCAACTAGGGAATGATTTTCCCCATAGATATTTATAATACGAACATTTCTCAACTTGATCGAACGAAAAAAGTTTCGAGAAGTATTTTTGAGCTACCTGGTCGAAAGAACGAAACATTAATGAATAGATAGTAGCACCATCTATCAAAACAGTTGTTTCGGCCATAACTTTGAAACCGAGCAGCAATGGCACGAACCCTTTCATATACGTCATATATATAGGATGAGCCCTACAAACCAGCAAAAGATGAATCTAAATGGTGCGAATCACTTGGGAACGTTTCCTCGTTAGATACTCGTCTAATACTGACTATTGTTCTCTCTGAAAATCCTTGAGCTTCTGGGCGTTATCTATGTGATGAAGGATGCTTCAGAGTAATTAATGTTATGAAGGCTTTGGAATTCATTGATTTCAAGTTTCTGTATTGTACTTTACACGGCTGGATCACTAGGAATCCTTGGTATTCGTTGATTTCAAGATTTTCTAAGAATCACTTGGTTGACCCAAATATTGAGGAATTCTTGAAAATCTTGAATTTTTTTCTGAAAAAACGTTGTACAAAACAGAATTCAATTCCTATTCATAAATAATATTCTTGGTATATGTCAGCATCTATTCCACGAACAATTTCTACATTTTTCATGAGATACCTAGTTCGAATTCGAATATAAATGGACATCCAACTACATGGTATCAATTCGAAAATAAGTGATAGAAATAGATTTAGTTTAACATGGAGTGGGTGTAGGTTAATGGGGACTAAGGAGTAACTGTGGGTGGTGATGCTAGTGAGGGGGCGGGCGGGAGGAGTACCCGGAAAGGGTGCTGCGGTGGAGGTACCCAGGGTACTTTAACTGTGGTTGATGGATACCATGGAGGAGTGCTCAAATGTGGGTGCGAGTGAAGGGCATATATGTACTCATATGTCGCATATATCGGAAAGTTAAACTAAAACTATATCTATTCCTAGATTTAGTTTTAGTTTAACTTTTTCTTTTCTCCATTTATAGTAAAACTCGAATTAGACAGCTACTCACATTTTTGACAGTAAAAAACTCAAATTTCAGTATCAAATTTGTGAAGAAAAGCGAAAAACTTAACACACATTTATGTTGCGCAACCTTTTGAATGTTTCAATACCTTATTTTGATAGGCATCACTGAGTGTTCTGAATATCCTGGAATTTCTGAAATTCTAGTAATTCTCCATTTCATTACAACATGTGACTGCTTGAAATGCGCAAGGAAAACACAGTTATTTCAATCTCTGAAATCAATTCAAAATCACTTGAACTCATTAGAAATAAATAGTAATCATAATATTAGTATTTATATCAAATTCTCGGGATTTTTCAGCTCCAAGAAAAGAAAATCAGGCGTGTCAGCTTCTAATATGGTTTTTCTTAATTTAACCACAAGAACAATAGAAAATTAGCGATATAGAGTAGACTGATGGATTATGGCGTGATAAAGTGAAAATAATGCCTTATTTTAGCATTTTATAGCTGTGTCAGATGGTCAGAATGGTCGCTCTGGTACTTTTTAGATTGTATTCGGTGAAACTATCAATGGGACGAATAGTTTTAAATCGATCGATGTTGTTTCTCGCTCAGAAATTTTTTCTTTCTTATGTATTTCATCGATAAAGTGATTTTTTTTCTTTTGTTTACATATCATAATTAACAAAAACCACTCTCAAAATACATTTGAAAATACGTAGGTAATGTTCAGATCAGATTCGTCGCCCGACCTGTGTTGGATGACGATTGGTATTCTCTATCAAATCGTGAACATCGGACAAAACATTTACCTGATGAACCCTTCTTGGTGTGGGTACTCCTGTGAATGTTGATGAAAATGGACGGCGTAATTAACGGAACGCATCTTTTTGCTCACTTTCGCCAACACCGACACCCTACTTTCTAGCATCTTTTCATCTTTTTAAATCTTATTGCAACTTTATTCATATATATATGAGACGGAAAAAAAGAACACATCGTATGGAACATCACAAGTATCATAAAACCGAAAAACGTGTGGTAATAAGTTGAAGTAGGACATTGGTAGACTTGTACTTACATACTTGATTATCTTGAATAATACACTCCAATTGCTTTTGTTGAATATTATTATTTTTAACATTCACTTGCGCATCGCGAAGTCGAATTCTTTCATATTGTTGATTTTGTTCATCAATAGTATCGAGAAAAATATTGTATTTTAACCGAATATTTACATCCAGAGAAAAGTAGATGTCACCATTAAAAGGCAGTTTGTAATAATCAGAGTTTTCAATTGCAAAGTGTTGCATATTGGTTCGTAGTTGAAGCAAGCATTGTTTTGCCGACAACAATAATGAAACCGAGATAACAACAATGACGCTTACAAATGTATATTTTAAAAAAGTTCACTTCTTGATTTCATTTGTTTTCATCGCTGTACTTTGAATTCTCAAGAAAATCAAGTAATATTAGATCAATCAACAGAAATAATAAATCGGTAATATTAGACTGGTTCTGATGTCTACATGATACAAATTTGAGTACTTCAGCAGTTCCGCACACGCTTATTGCTGTTTCTGTGAGTTACATTGTTACAAGAAAAAATGAATTCCATTATAAAAAAAAAAACGGGAGCACATTATTAATCAAATCAACTGAATATTAAAGCAAAAAAAAAACATTTTAGTGAACATATGAAAAGAAAAGGATAAAATGTGATGAAAACTACTCATGAAAACTTATACTACATAAAAATATGTACAAAATAAAAGCGCCTAGTATAGAAAACAAATCTCATTTCACAAAAGAGGACAGATCGATACAAGTAGATTGCAATGAATACTTACCGATGAAAATTGTTTTGATGTAAGGTTAAGAACCTACTGTTCAGTCCAATAGATATTCAATCTCTCAAAAATGTCGTTTCATTGGAAGATAAGGTCTCATTGTTATTTCTATGCTCAACATAAAATTCTGTATTCAATTTCGCCGATCTGATGACTAACTCGACTAAATTTTGTGTTCCACTCATAGATCGTCAACCTACTGATCTAGTTACTGTTTCTGTCTTCAGTAGCATAACGGGATGGAAAAACTAAAGATGAGAGATTTGATTTTGTGTATGATAGACTTTCAACTAGAAAACATTTTAAGTTGGTTTTCATGATCTTCTACAATTTATGTTAGGATATATACATAGTGATGGTTACAAAAAAATTAATTTTACAAGCTCTAATTCTTAAGTCGCTGTTATGGTCGAAATTGACGTTGGCCTCCTTCACGAAAAGGATTGCATATTGCTCTATCCCCTGTTTGTTCTTTCAAAAACTTAGAAAAAGTTCCAATCTTTATGTTTTTATTAACTTCATATATCCTAGGTGCACTTTTTTTCGGATGTTTCGTTGTTTTCCAACCATAATGTTTTACATTATTTGGAAGTTTATTTTGTACATCTAAAATGTTTGCCGGATTAGAACTTCCTTTCTTTCTAGCATATCCATCCAATATTTTTTTAGATTCGGGATCTGCAACTGCATAATCAATTTTTGATTGACTCTTTGGTGCTTCAGGATCATCCACCCTGAAGTTTCCAGGAGGTCCAACTCTTATATTATTTGTGTGCCATGATACTGCTGCGAGGACTGAATTAGCTACACCGCACTGATTATCATGAATCTCAGGAACTTTATCTAATCCAGTAGCTCTAATGAGTGCTTGCCTTCCTATTAAATTATTAGGATGATTTATATATTTATTCAATTCTGTCTTCAAGCCGTTTTTATCATTTGAATATTTGTTAACAAGTTTAGCAAACTCTTCTCTTATTTCTGCTTCTGGAATCATGTGATGCCTTTTTAATTCAACTTGTTGTCCTTCGTCGTCATGTGCATCGATAAGTTCGAGGCCTCTAGGAGCGTCCATTCTCCTGTAGGTTGAACTATTAACTGTTTGAATTATCAAATCAATTTCATCATCATCAAGATATACACTATTACCTTTTAATCGAACTCCTCCCATTGTTAGCGCACTACTCTTATATTGCTCTAATCTTTTAATATCATGAGCCTGATTCGCTAGATTTTCCTTATTATTTTCCATTCGAGTAGCCGTATTTTCTCGTAATTGGTTTGGATCTTTTCCTGTTTGGTGAGCTATTACATTAAATAAGCAATTATTCTTACCAGTATTGTTTACTGCAGGTTCTACATTTCCAGGTAATGTCCAATGTCCTTGTGGACTATCTTCAGTTGGTTTATGATACTCGACTTCTATAGGCAGGCCACCTTTATCTCCTCCAATGATACGTATAACTTTTCCATTCTCGTCTAAAACTTTAATGGGTCGCCCAGCTTCATCGCTTAATGCTCCTAAATGAGGTAATCCAGCTTCGCCACCACGTTTCAAATCATCAATCATCTGATCTGCCTTTTCTACAGCTTCTTCATCTTCTCCTCCCTTTTTAAACTCATCTGGTATTCTATTGTCTTTATCCTCATCTTGAAAAAATTCAATTCTTCGCTCTGCCTGATAATTACCAATCTGATCTTGTATACTTTTATCTAATCCTGCTGTTACTTTCTTCATACCAAAATTAATGCCAGCATGAGTAACGGGAGTAATTAACTTATTTTGTATAACAGAGCACATTTTGATAGATACACTATTTGCTAACTGCTGACGAAGACTTTCCGGTGATTTCGTACTTTTTTCTAATGTAACTTGTTCTTCTACGTTCTCATTCAGCTCAAGATTAATGTCTTCATCTTGATGCTCTGGAACATAAGTTGATGCGGCATGATCATATATTTCTTCTGTTGTCTTCTGCGGATCGTAATTCGTCTGACTTTGAACCTCGGTCTGTTCTTGTTTATCCAGTTCTTCTATTTTGCCAATGACACTTTCTGCTGTGGATATTTCATCGATCGCTTTATTCAAACTTTCAATGAATCCTGGCAAAAATTGACGAAGTTCATCTAAAGCTTGAACTGCCTCAGCAATTTGTAGTACTGTAGATAAACCTTGTATTTTACATGTAGCTATACCGTTAGCTATACCTTTCGTTATAGTAAGTAAAACGTGTTCTGGATCGTTTTGAGGATTCAAGAGTTCCATTGCCTTCTGTTTAATTAAATTTTGATAATAACAATTCCGATTCTTGCCATCTAATCGCAGCATTTTCTCTACAGTCGAATTTGCCAATAGTGCATTTTGAATGGGACTCTCAATTCGTTTTCTAACCTCTTCTTCTATACTAGGCATCAAAGCTTTGTTTACACCGTAATCTACAAGTTGTGTTACTACTTTTTTAGCCACACCTTTGCCTAGTTCGACACCAATAGCTTTTGCTGCTATCACCCATCCTTTTTTCAGTGTTTCAGTAGCTACTTTTGTTGCTACCGATCCTATGTGTTTAGCACCTGCTATCGCAGTTTTCGCAGCATCTTTTATTGCTCCGAGTCCTGCACACACTAGCGATACAGTCATACTAATAGCTTTTTGTATAGCGTACGATGCCCAACTAAAATCTCTATTAATAATACCGTCGACGACAGCTGTTATTAGATCGCTGATACCTTCAGATAATAATCCCATACCGATGGTACTACCGGCGCCAAGAGTAAATACTGCGAGTGCTGCTCCTCCTACTATTTGAGCAAGAGCAAGAGATGCTAAACCAATGACCGACAACCAATCTATTGGTTTTATTTCTTTCACTTGAAAAGTGCCTATGAATCCATTGTTTTTATATTCTTCTATCTCTTCTAGGTAGCAATTGATATCTTGATCTTCAGGTAAAGATTTTTTTATATCTAAAAGTTCAATTTCCATATCGTTTCCTTTGTCTAATGCTTTACTAATAGCTCCCGTTTCTCGTTCTCGTTTACTAGCTTTTAAATTTTCGATTTGTTGACTGATTTTTTCTAGATCAGTTTTATTTATACCTGGCTGCTTTTTCTGACTTTCAAATGCTTCGATTTCTTTGTTAACATCAGCACCGATCGCCATTTCAATAGTATTTTTTTGTATCCCGAACAGAGTCATTTTGTGAGCTACTTGCTCAGATAGAGCCTCTGAATTAGATGCTTTTTGAATAACATGAAGCATCGGTTCTAAACGATCTTCAATTATTTTCTTCGCTTCTTTAAAGTCTCTGATAGCCTCTTCTATTTCATGTTTATACTTCTTAGCACTACCACCATATGCAACTATGCGAGCATATCCTCTATTGTAGTAAGCATTAGCTTGAAAATATTCATCTAATTCGATTGCTCGTGAAAATTCTATAATAGCTTCCTGATGTTTTTTATTATCTATCATCTGATTACCAATCAATACATGAAAATATGGATTACGAATTAATTGATTACTTTTTCTATGATCTAAAATTTGCTTTCTAAATATTTCAAAATCTTCTAATAGTTGTTGTTCGCTTGTTGCCTTTGAAATTTTATCTTCTTGTATTTTTAACCAGATGCCAAATCTTTCCTCGACAGCTCTGCATTTGTATTTAATAAACAAATCATTTTTGTCTTCGATTTCACTTAGTAGCTTACAAAATTCTGCGAATATTGCATCACTAAGCATTACTTTTTTTATTTTACTTTCAGCTTTCATAATTTCATCTTCTTCGTTTATGTTTCTTATTTTTCTTAATACACTAAATTCAAACTCATTTTTTTCTAATAGAATAAACTGACTAGTTCCCTTATTTCCTGTTCTTGATGTTCTACCAACATTCTGTTGTTCTACTCTTTCGTTCGGCGGTAAGAATGTAACGCACACGTGTAAACCACCGTTTCGTTCAATTTTATCTGCTTTAATATCTGTTCCTCTTCCGGCAATATTTGTTGCAATGATGATTTCACCAGGTTTCAAGTCATCTCCGATGACCATAGAATCATCTTCTGTTTTATAAATTTTTATTTTCGATTCATCATATCCCGCTGCAATCAATCGATTTTTAAGTTCATCAACTTCCTTGATGAATTTCATAATTACGAGCACTCCTCTCCCATTCTCTAATTTATTTATACAACTTTCAACAATGCTATCAAACCAATGTTTGGCTTCTTTATTAACAATTATTGGAGTTAGTTCTCTATATTGTTTTTGTCGAAATGGCGGAATAATGACGCAGTCCACAGAATATGTATTATTAAGCAACTGTCTCGCACTTATACTTCCAAGAGTACCTGTTAATCCGTAAATATGCTTGTTGTAACGTTTAAAGTAAGTGACATTCGAAATAAAGTTCGTACTAAGACTTTCTGGAGTAATTTTAGCACCATGTTTTATTTGCAAAAACTGATGCAATCCATTGCTCCAATGCATATTCTGTTGAACGATTCCTGTATTACTTGCATCTACTGGAGCAACTTTACCTTTTTTAAGAATATAATGCTTATTAAATTCACAACGATATTTTGCATAGATTGCACTATCGATCCATTTTGTTAGTTGAGTTTTTGTTACTAAATCTCGTAAGTGTTTAGGAATTTTAATTTCTGGATAGTCAACGGGAATATCTGATTCAGTTTTCGGTGAATTCTCTGTATCTCTAAGTAACCTTCTGACATGTATCTCTGTACAATTTTTGATAAAATTTTCTTTAGTTCCTTCAATAGCAATAGCATTCTCTACTATATCACTTCTTATATTACCATTTTCGTCAAACATATCTTGCTGTTCTATGAAATAAGTTTTACCATCAATATCCTTAATCGATTTAGCAACTTCTTCAATTTGTATCCATATGGCTGCTAACAGCGGTTCTAAATGGTCCATTGCCGGCATGGGAGACGACAGCATTACCATGTGATTTTTTCCATCGATCAACATAGAATCGACTTCATCAACTATGGCGATATCACATTTACGACGACTTCTAGTACCTAACTTGCTGTATTCATCTCGTAAAATGTCTCCTTGAAAATCACCTGCTGCACCGTAAACAATATCAGACCGATATCGTTGTTTTATTTCTCCGTCGTCTTTACCATTATGAGATACTGTCAAACCAAAATGTTTAAAAAAATCTTGCTGTTGTTTAGCTTGTGGTTTGGCTAATTCAGGAGAACTAGTAATCACATCTACTGTATGACCTTCGAGAGCTTTTATTGCTGCTAGCATTGCTACTATTGTTGTTTTACCTTCACCCGTATTAATTTGTGCAAGACGTCCCTTATTTTCCTCGGGATTTGTCAGTATCAATACTGACAAAAGCTGAATTTCACGCGGAGGGAACTTGCTGGTAATTTCGACAGCTCGTTTTATTACAGCTAATTTTTCATTTTGACTAACTTCGTTTGACCGTGATTTCACTTTTTCAGACCACTGCTGTATGTTTGATGATGTCCAATGTTCAATAGTATCAAAATCACTGAAAAGATTTGATTTACTCTTATATGAATGTTGAACATTGACATATGCAGTTATCAGTTTTTCATCGCATAGAAACGATATTTGATTATCTCTGTTGAACTGATATAACTCTGTTTTTAATATTTCTAAGCTTTTATCGTAACTACCTTTGAATGTTTGGAAAATGGCTAACTCATGAATTTCTTTTCTCCAAATTTGTGAAGAATTTGCTCTCAAGATATCGAATAAATTCTCACCTTTCATATTACTATCGTATTCGCTCAAGTTATATTCATAGATTGGATCTAAAGCGTGTAATAAATACGTTAATACGTCTTCTGTGTCGATAAAATCTATTAATTTTCTAATCGAATTCATAGACCAACCCGCAGCAACCACTTTATTCAACTTCTTATGTAAATGAATCACTGATTCATAATCTTCGACATTCGCTATTTCTTTACTTCGAGTAGCGAGGAAGTTTTTTATAGGAACTCCTAAATATTTTTTCAAAATATCACGATTGAATTCTGTAAGTTCAACACCTAGTAGACTCAAAAGCTCATCAATTTCGCTATCACTTAGTGTCGCTACAGATTGAATCAAGTCTAGTTTTTCTTTTTTCTCACTGATAGCTGTAAGTTTATCATCGAAAACTGAAAGTATATTTCCTTTCACTGAATATACGTCTGTTATTCCTAACGTGCGGATAATGTTTGTCTTCGATTGACTAGCTTCTATCTTGAATAAATATCGATAATCTTTGTCAAGCAAAGTCTCCTCGTCCAAGAGATCAATCGACAATTTTAGTTCGTTTTCTACAAGTCTATTTTTTCTGAGTATATCTTCGATAAACTTCAATTCAACTGAATGATAATCAATTATTTGTTTCCTTCTATACGATCGGTATAAATTCAACGCATACATCTTCGGAAACATATGCACACGATTATATGTAGCTTGTGTTTGAGAAGTAAACTTTAAATTTTCAAAACTATGAATAAAATGTTCTGTATTGTCTCTTAACAATGTTGCCATTATTTTCATATTTGATAGAGCAAATACGCCTGAATCGTAGTCATCGAATTGTTCACAAGATCTATGATGTTTAAAGTCAATTCTTTCAATTTTACTAGTTAACAATTGTTTCATTTCTTCTTTTTCGTCAACATAACTATCTTCTCCTAAGGAATCTTTATAGAGTACAATGTCTTTCTGGTTGTGATGGATAAGTACTACGGTTATCCAATGGTTACCAGCGATATTTAAAATAAGAATCGTTGGCTTTCTATCTCGTTTGTATTCATTTGAAGCATCAGTTAGGATAGTACTCAAAGTTCTATCATTTTGACTCCATAATGGCAGAATTATTCTAAAATTTGAAACGAACTCTCTCATCCAGCCAGTAGATATTCGCGCTAGATCCTCTGCACTGTAGTAGTAGATCGCATTGGCTTGATTGTAAGCATTGTGAGTCACAGTATTTCTGCTAAATTCCAATTTATTATATTCTAAATAGTTTCCGTAAGAACGAAATTTTCTGACCAGTATCACACCAACTAATCTATCTGTTAAAATTGTTCCCCAAGTTGTGATACTTTTTTCGCGTGGAATATTATTCATCAAAAAACTTTCTATACTGTCATGTGTTAGACCACAATTTAATAAATCATGAAAAAAGTGAATCAATTCTTCGATTACTGTATCTTTTCTGACTCTTTCCAAAATCTCCTCGATGATCTCAATTCTATACGGTAGACATGCATTGAATGCCTCCAAAGTTTCATCAGAATACTCTATTCCGAAATACTTTAGCCGTTCGCCTAACCACAATTGTCGTAGTTCGATGTAAAAATTATTCTTATACTCATCTTGTACAATATGAACACCTTCTATGTTCGATTGTAACATAATAAGTGTATCATTTACAATTTCAAGGCTTAGCTTATGAGTATTTTGTTTATCAAGCAGCGCTTGCAGAATATTTTCTATTGAATCATGCTCATTTGCATATGAAGATAATGATTCTAGATTCTCCCGAAACTTTTGCAACTCAAACTCATCTACTCCTTCGTCAATCTCTCCTTCTAGAAAGATGCGAGTCAACAGTTCACTACATAATATTTCTTTTCGCCATTCGCCTTCATGAAATTCACTCAAAACGCTCGTATCAATTTTCTGCTGCATTAGAAATGTATTATTGATCACATTCATTAATTGAAATTTTTCTAAAGCATGACATTTTTCTGCCATGTAAAGATCCAACGGTTTCAGTTCTTCAGTAGAATATTTATCTAAACTGATTTCTTGTCTCTTGAATATCTCATAGTATCTAGACAGAAAATCATGAGATGCCTCATTTTCTTCAATACTAGCTTTGAGAGCTCGAAAGACGATTTTGTTTAGTAGATAATCATTGAATTTTTTTCTTGACTGTAGTACTACAGTCCTTAATGTTTCAGTAACAAGTGGAGTCAGTTGCACATTGTCATCACACTTGTCAAGTACATTTGATAGAATATCTGCGAGAAGAAGCTTAAATTGTATATCTATATCTGAACTGATCAAAGAGTTCGTTATTTGCTCCAATGCTAGCTGAGGTATCCAATTTCGTTGAATAACAAATGCTCTTACAGCGTAGATCAAATTGTATTTCAATGTGTTTTCTTCGATAGCTTTACTCAATTGCTGCCATAAACCTTGTACTACATCTTCGGGTATTTCTAATCGTTGACTGAAGCCAATATAAATAATACCTACTGCACTATCAATACTAACAAGTTGTTGGTTCTTGTGAATTGTATTGAATATAGCACTATTAACTGCATCAGTGAACCCTTGTCTAAGATCAATTTGAAATAATACGTCACATATTATCTCATGAATATCTTGTTTCTCATTACTATTCAAAGCCTCTATCAGCGATATAATATAATCTTCAGTGATGGCGTATCCTTCTTCTTCAACGATTTTTTTCAAACTTAGCAGATTATTTTGATTGATGACCTTATTTTGTAATGCATGTAGTTTGTTCAATTCTTCTGTCAAAAAATATACATTCTCATTCCCATCGTCGTCCAATTTTGAAATTTCGGTCTTATCACTGAATCCTTTTCCTATTATAGTTTCTAAAATATCAATTATTTTTACACGAAAATCAAAATCTGTACTCTCGAAAGCTACTGTTAGTAAGAGTTTAATTTGCATTTGATCAAATACTTGTAATTCAAAATGAGAAATTTCACTTAATAGATTCAATGCTGCTTCGCCGTCAATATCGATGCGATGAATGATAAGCGTTACAATCTGTGAGAGATCGACACTTCTATTTTTTTTCACTAAGGTAGAAATATCTTCAAGATCAATATCGTCATCGTAATCAAGGCATTCCGATATACTAATTAAATCGATTTTAATACGTTGCTGTGGATAATCTTCAGGTAGAATGTTCACTAATGCTTTGAAACAATCCGTTCTAAGTTCTACATCGTATTTTACGAGTGATTCCAATGTTTTAATTATAACTGTCGTACAATTTTCACTATTATTCATTATTTTTTTCAATGCCTCCTTCCGATTTGTTAAATTTTCTCTCGAATTTATCAAAATATCAATATCACTGTGTTCTTTTTCTACTAGTTTAATCAAATTTGCGGCGTACTCATTATTCTGTGCGCTAAGTTTAAGTTTATTAACAATGGATGCCGGAATAGAATGTTCATTTTTAATTTCGATCGACAGCATATCATAGATGGCGACATTTGAATTTTCATCGTCGATAAGTTTTTCCACAATGTTTTGAATTTGTGACAAACAAATATATTGGCCTTTAAGCAATACGTTACATAAACTTACAATACTAGATTGATCTTTGTCACTAGCAGCTGTTAATTGTACATAATCTATACATTTTTCAACAAAAAACTTAGGTAACTGTTGTATTCCATGTTCTACAATTTCATTGATTACTACATTAGTTGCATCATTGTGAAAATATTTTGTTAGTTGCTCAAAGCAGTTCAATGTTAACTTATTTCGAACTTTTACTCGTTGTAACAAATCGTCGATTATACTTTCGTTATTCTGCATACACTTTTCTTCTAATTGAACTGCGCTAACTATATGTTCTAGATCTTCCGAATGCAAATTACACGATTGTAATATTTTGAAAGCCTGCTCTCTTAATTCTTTGTCTTCATTATCGATCAATATTTCATACATAAATCTAAATAAACTGGAACGTTTGTCTAACGGTAATTTCTGACATAGAATTAAAATGAGCTTTCCTTCATTCAGCGGTATTTGTGATATTACGTTGCATAGTACTGCGTCTATTGCTTCTTCAATTTGGTTATATTTAGATAAATCGATGAAGTTCAATATTTTAATCACAGCTAATGCCACTTCTCGGCTTTCTGTTGATTTCCCTGCTAGTAGAGTTTGATCAACAGCTTCTCGTGCAAGCATAACTTGCTCATGTTTTTCTGATTTTCTTCCGATTATTATCATTAAATCATCTATATCGGCCATCTCACGAACTTCTGCTTTTCTAGCAAAATATTCAAGTTTCTGCCGCACATCACTCAATTCATAATTGATATCCATTGGTGCATTTTGATCAGTAACGTTGCTTAGCTTGTTTTCTAACTCTGTTCTCTGTTCTTCTAAAATATGTTGCTCATTCGTATCTCCTAACAGATGGAACAATGCATCAAGATCTGCTATCGTTAATCTATCGGGCATCAACTTTTCAATACATGTAAAAAATTTTAAAAGATCTTTCAAAGCAAGACCTAAGCATCCCATGATCTGGCTATTTCGGCTGTCTTGTCGAAGCGTTCTATCGAAGTCTTTAACATTTTCAATGTATCGGTCTTTATTATCATCGAAATATTTAATTATTTTCTTTTGACTACCTTCATCTAAATTTTGTCCTCTCCCCTTCAAGATTACAATTAAATCGATTACAATATCTTTTAAATTGATCTCATCGTTCTCTCTAGGCGAAAAATTGATACTTCCTAATGTATCAATTAATTTCATCAATTCAGTATTTTCTAGTTTATATTCGTTGTCTTTGTCGATTACCCGTTGTAAGGCGGAAAGAATTTTCTGCAATGCGGGCTTCAATCTAAAGCGATTTTTTAGTCCTACTTTCACGATTAACCTATCAAAATCAACGTTAATGCTATGCACAGTACAGAATTTTGCCTCTTGGAATAGTTTTTCAAAATTTTCTTTGTTTTCAGTTTTGAAAAGCTCTATCATTATTTTCAAGTTATTCAACGCAATTGAAATATCGCTACCACTAACTGTATATTCTTCTCTAGTACAATGTTCGACGAAGCTAATTGCTGAATGGTCAACAAATTTCTGTTCGATAAATTTTAGAAAAGCTGTTTTTTCACTGATATATTCTTCTGATTCCAATGAATCTTTAATAAACACTGAAGATTTTCCATTAAATGTTACTATAACACATGCAATCCAATGCTCTTGATGATTTCGAATAAATTTATCGTCCTGTCCTCCGATGTCGCATACAAAGAACAGAGAAGTTTTTGCTTTTTCAATATATTCTTTTAATATTATTTCGATTTTGGGGCCCTCACTACGAACATACCTGTTGATAGCATCATCAAAATCATCGAACTTTTGGTCAGCAGCACATAGAATTTGAAACGAAAATACTTGAGGTGAAGTTATGTTTAACTTTTGTGCAACTATAAATATGAATACGAAAGATTTTGAATAGTTTACAACAAAATCAAAATCACTTACCTAGTTGATCATTCATTGTCATAGGTGATGAAGTCGGATAAAATTTTCCGTTAGTATTAATTTTATTTTTCAATAGTCAATAGGATCCATCGACGAAATGAACCTATGGTTAAATCATTGATATTAGTTAATATTGAAAGCGAATTGTCCGGACTCCGATAATTCTCTTTGCTGTTGATTTCGAAAAAGAAGAATGGATCATTTTTAAGACAAAAGTATGAGATCAAAAATTATTAGACGATAAGAAACAAACATGGGCTAATCGTAAGTTGAATGATTGCATAATAAATTCTGTCTAACTAATATTAAACAGTGATAAAAGACTTGTACCCGAATTGAGCCTTCAAAGTGCTTGGAAAATGTTCGGAACTGTTATTTTTTTTCCTCACAATGTAATAATACTTTGATCACTCTATGTTTCTCTTCGTGGGAGTTGTTTTTATGAGCACATACTCTCAGAAAACTCGCTTCGATCTGATATAAAATATCTAGTTTACTTAATGAAACGAAGCTAAAACTACAGATAGCTCTTGACGAATCTTACAATTTAGATTCGATTTCTGACGTACGAGTCAGCGGCATAGTTTAAAAAGTCTATTTATTATGCATAAGAGCTTTCAATGTTTCATCATCCTTGAAAAGAGCTCATCAAATTAACAAATACTACCGAGAAGTATTATCATGCTGATCGCATAAAAGCATATGATCTAGTAGAGTATTGTATTAGAGCATCATATGTTTGTAAAGAAAGCTCACCGCAATCAGTACTCACTTGATCTTCGTGTGTCTATCCTTCGCTAGACTCCGGCTAATCAATGTTTTGTGGATTATTCGTTGTCGATATGATTTGAGACAATAAATGAATCAAAAATCTGAAAAAAGAAAGCATTAAATTTATCTCGCTCAAAAAAAGAACTTTTTTACACGAAATTTAAAGGGTTAAAATAAAATAAAAAACAAATTATAAGAGTAAGTCTTCAGCGAAGAGTAGCTGCTGAATTCAAGCAAAATTTAAACTATGCTGTTAATATATATATATGTATATACTAACCTGTAGGTTTAGATAATACTCTAACTGTATTGTTGTTTTTATATATTATGTAGTTAAGCATGCCATTTTGTAGATAATTTTAATTTTCTATCACCTACTATCGTTCAGATATGATTTTAGTCTGACTTTATTTCGTAAAAATTGAGAATATAGCACACCTTTAGAAAAGAAACCATCATAATTAACGGTTGTCTACGACTATACTTGATAAACAAAGGATATGATTCAATTCATTGTTTTCTCTTTTGTCCAATGATGTGCCTCTTGAGTTGATTTTTCGACTGAAAAGCTTTATTTCAAAATTAAAATGGAAATTTCAATCTACCAAATCGTATTTAAAAAAAATTGCGATTAAATACGGTCTTCTCCATTACGGAATTCACTTTGCAAGATAGACGTTACACAAAATGTTCGAATAATTACATTTTTTTTACTTACTGTATATGTGCATATTACTGATCTTTAGATTCACCAATAGTTTTGCTTGTTTTCGTTGTATAGTTTATATATGCAGGCTGACCGTTTATTTTCGGCACAGTTTTTTTTCTTTTCTTCTGTATGAATATACAAATATGTGTACAAGCGCCTACACTGCCCTGTAAATTTAGGAATAGTTTTCGTTTAATTCTTTTTTCGTATACCTGTTAATTTATAAATATGTATCTATAATATTCGCTATATCCTCACCTATGTTCATAATAGTGCGTTGGCTTTATTTCGGTTCGTATGAAAGTCGAATCAATATCATGACTAATAATGACCATACAGGCAACTCGGTATTGACTTTGTTGGTTTTTTTTCGACATTCGAGAACATTCTCTTTTTTTTTCTTTCTTGTCGCCTACCTTCTTGTTGGCTTATTCTTATCAAACAGAAAAAAAACATCAATCTGCGATTGATAAGTAACGAAATATTTAGAATAAATGAATACCGTTTTATTTTTGCTTGATTTTAATTGAGATATTGACATGAAGAATAGAAGAGAAAAAGACAAGAGTAAATCGAAAAGAATAAAAAAGCGAATACCATACTAGATACATGACCTTACCTCGTGATGTACTTTTACATACTGGGTAATACTCACCTACCATATGCACCAATAAAATTCGCTACTCGCTTAGAGATTCTGAAATATTCTTTTGTATTCGCAGCTCTCTTTTTTCTACCTTTGACAAAAATAAAAAACGAGAATAATTCTTGTACATTTTTTTACAGATTCTGTTTTATTTATCTCGATTGACGTGGGTTTATAGACAGTAACGCTTTAGAATCGCATTTTTTCTCTTCCTTTCCAAACGAAAATTATCAGTCTAATGTATCTGCTGATAGAAGAGACGAATATGAAAACATGTCTTATCGATAATCTCAGATAACGAAAAATGACTGCTGCAACGTGTTTGCGTTCTCTGTGTAGAGAGACGAGATTAAGTTTATTCTGAAGAAATAAAAACCTACCATTGCATGTTTAGAATACTTTCGAAAATGTGCATGGCACCTACAAGACAAAATTGTGTATTCTCCTGTCGTACTTTTTGTTAGTATTTATCGCGAAAAAGAGAAAAAAAATGAAAACTAGCGTAATGTATTCGTTTCAGTGTACTTTATTTCTCTCTGGAAGGTGCAGGCAAGTCTTCAGCTCTACCAAATCGAAGTGTGATGTATTGGCATGAATACATGGTATAAAATTTTACTTCTTTTCTAGTTTACAATAAATGCTACAAAAAAAGTACGATAAGTCAGAGTAACATCTTGCCTCGTAGCAATCATGTACTTCTGTGAAAGTATTCTACGTATGAGATAGTGGATATTTCCCCTCAGCATACCCATAATTCCTTCTCTCTATCGAGAACGCGAATATGTTACAGCAGCTGCTTTGAATTCTTTCATGTTATCGATGAGACTTGCTTTTATTCTCGTTACTTCTATCAGTAAAATTTGTAAATCACACCATGTTTTTACTTTGAAATAAAAAATAATTTTGCAGTGTTGCTCATCATAAACCCACATGGATGGAGATGGAATTCTGGAGTACGTATAAATTATAATTTTATTAGCATGATATTAAAGACAGGGGAGAGAGGACAGCCAGCGTTTCCTCCATGATCTCACTCCATTTTGTTGCTAAGCATAACATATATTGCCTATGGACAACGTGCTCACTCTCTGAAAGCACATTCATAATCGCTACGCTATGTATATTTTTGATCATTAGAAACCGTAGTGAAAAACGATTGAGAAGTGATACAGTGAAGTGCCTATAGCATGGCACAATGATTACAGATATTTATCGAAGTACAAGAATACTTTTAGTTTATTTCTATGGTACAGTTATTTTCTAAAAGACTTTTAGTAATAAACTATTTATTGTAGAAATACAAGTATACTTTCGCAAAAATAATAATTGTTTTTCTTTGTAGCTTTATTATATGCTTTTCAATGGTTTATTTTCTTAGTATTTTAGAAATCAAACGAAGTAAACAATGATAGGCGCAGATTTACTCTTAACTATTAGAGATAAATCGTCAAAAACTGAATCATTACCTGGAGGAATTACAAAATACACTGTTATCGATGCACCCAATACTGTAGCACGGGTCTTTGCTGGTATTTTTTCTGTTGGACTCTCAGAATTCACTAAAGGCGCTCAAACTGTAGAAGAATACCACTACTTCTATGAAGACATGCATTTGGGCCAAACAAGAAACGATGCTGCTGAGGCTGCAAATAAAGCTGGCTTAGAGCTTTGCAAGGATGGTAAGTTCGAAAAGGCAGAAAAACTTTTCAATGCAGCTTATCACACATGCGAAAGTGGGTATAGCAATGAGCAACGTTTCCTCAAAAGTAAAAATGCAATGGAGATCGCTATTGATGGCCAGCATTTACAAAATGCAGGAAGCTTTTTAGAAGCACAGAAAAAATTTCAGGAAGCATATGATTTATCAAACGTATATGATGTATTCACCACATTGAAGAATTATGTTAATGCTGCTGAAATCGCCGCACAGCAGCAATTAGCTGCAAAAAATGAACTAGAGCATGCTGGCGACAATAATCAGATTATTGATGAACAGTCTTCTGAAGCTGAGCAATCTTCTGAAGCTGAGCAGTCTTCTGAGGTTGAGCAATCTTCTGAAGATGAGCAATCTGCTAAAGCTGAGCAGTCTGCTAAAGCTGAACAGTCTTCTGAAGCTGAGCAATCTTCTGAAGATGAGCAATCTGCTAAAGCTGAGCAGTCTGCTAAAGCTGAACAGTCTTCTGAAGCTGAGCAGTCTTCTGAAGTTGAGGAGTCTTCTGAATTTGAGCAACTTGACGAGTCTGGGCAGTCTGCTGAAGATGAGCAGTCGTATGAAAATGTATCAGTTAGCAATATCACAACTGTGAATGAAATGGAGATAGGTAGAACTGAAAGGATTGCTGTAAATGAGCAAGCAAGCGAAGAGCTCATTGTTCAATCAGAACCAGCTTCACAAAAGGCTGAAAACCGCTGGAAGAAGGTAATTGACAAGCACATTACTGAGCAACCAACCTCGGTAATTGTCACTCGTTGGAAAGAGATAATTGAAGCGTTAAGAATAAATGAACAAGGATTAAAGCTCTACCGGGAGGGAAAATTGAAAGAAGCCGCCGCCGAAATAGAATCAGCTCTTGATATGTATGAAAACGCAGTTTCGAAATTTCATGAAGCGTCTATGAAACAACCTTTGGATGTTATTTTTAATTCATTTGTAATGGTGATAGCTGCGTTTATTGAAAACAAAGCATATGATGAAGCACAAAATACTATAAATTATGCCAAAGGCCATTTTCCTGATAAAACAGATGCATTAACGGTTGCAGAACGAATGATTAGTAATGATGATTGGTCTCCTGATTATGCTAAACAATATATGATTCAAGTGGATCAAAAATTATTAGAGCAAAATATTATGGAAAATTCAGATGGATATTGATCATAAAAATATTGAGATAAACTGTTACAGTGTACACAAGTCTTATATGTCTATGTATATTTTGTTTCTGTTTTCACTTGTTCTATTAGTTTTCTTTTTTGTTTGTTTGTTTGTGATCTTCGTACTTGGTGAATTTCAAATTATTCGAGATCCAATTATGCCCCATGCTGTTACTTGTGTATTCTGATTTCTTCTATCGATGTATTCTTAGTGTTCAGTGTCTTTGTGCATAGTTGTTAGCAGACAGAGCCAAACTCAACTAGATGACAGAAGTAACACAATCTACTTTAATCTGACTGTCAATAACAATAGCTCAGCATAAAAACAATATAAATCAAATTCTAACAATATAATGTGTTAAATAATGACTGTTAATAATAATAATAACACAATTATGGATCAATCTGTTCAATTCGATGCACGATGAAGTTGACATTAGCTGTTATTCATGAGATGGTATACCATTTATTTTAAATGCTGAATACATTAATGTGTAATAATCCATCACAGATAGATTTATTATGGTAAGTCTAACAGTTATTTTAATGTTGATGATTTTGATAAAATAATGTATATTATTAGACTGTTCCATGAATATTTGATATACAATCTATACATTATTTACACAATTGAAAGAGATAAATCAAATAAAGATAATGTTCAAGTCAATGACGTAATTTAAAGATATTTATTAATTAATCGATAACTATGTATACTACGATGGAAGCTGCTAAAACCAACGAAAAGAATAACAATACTCGTTCTTCAAATCATTATATGAAGTGTTAAAACATTCATCTACGATCAACAAGGTTTACTTTTATCAAATTTCACTTCACCTATATGCGTCGAAAAACACACTTAGATAATATAGCAGATTAAATGGAACATCATGTGGCTAGAATTTTCACTGCTTTATTTAGAAATGAATATTTCAGATACGAATGATAAATCTTTCAACTAGTTACACTAAATTTACATGTTCTTGTGAATCAACGTCATCATCTTGTATAATTTAACAAAATAACTACCACTACCACTGATCTAATGAAGCCACATCAGCAGTGAATGATTCGCAAAGCAAATAATACATTTTACTTTAATCGTTTCATCATATTGAGAAAATCAGATTTTACCTCTCTCTCTGTCTTCGAATTGTATTTATATCTCGTTTACGTTGTTATAAACAAACGACAGCATTCCTATTGTTACTATATCATCCTGTTTTTCATTGTTCATGAGATTGTTTTTTTATTAATGTAAACGTAAGTTGTCTCTATGTTCAATTTATTCGTTTTTTGTCATTTAGTTACAGCTTTTTCTATCGATTCTGTTTGGGGTATGGATGCGGACTGTGACTATGGTTGTTGTTGTTGTTCACTAGATCCATCTCTTCATATGCAACCATAGTCACAGCCACAGCCTTACCTTAATTCATCTTATCTTTCATCAACAGAGCTGATTCTCTTCGATGCTCACTATAATTGAATTATTCTACTATTTTCTTCTTAGTTTTCTCATATCGTACTTTTTGCTGTTATTTTCATTCCATTTCAAAGGAATTTTACTAAATTGGGTATTAAAATTTGCTGAAAATTCAAATACCCCAGGATATGTTTCGTTGATTTATTATTGTCAAGTTAAGCATCTACTCAAACAAATTTTACAAATATCGAAAACACTCTGGTTTACACGTCGAGGACAGGTGTGGGTGTACTCGAAGATAAGATTCCAGCGTACCCATACACACACCGACACTCTTTTTTCATAATCATCGTTTAACATAGATTTTACTTCCACAATTATTTTTCAACATAATAGCGTTAGTGTAAACAACGAAACACTACTTGTTCCTTCGACAAAATGACTTCACAGTAGCGCCCCTGCGACTTGTATAATTCAATATTTTTAAGTTTTACAATAATTAATCAAACGATATGGATGGACGATAAGAAAAAGAGCAGCAGAGATTAATATAGTCATTGTTTTGTCTCTCTCTCTCTCGCTCTTTTGAATGAACGTCCGCTTTATTCATCAATTGATTCAATTCATTCTTATTCATTTCAAGTCGAAGAATAATAACGAACAACATGTTTTGGAATAAAAATGGAGCAACAACTGAATCAGTTGTCAATGATTATTTGACATGGCGTTTAAAGAATAAATCATCATCATCAACAACTAATCGATTGTTTACTATTGTTCATAAAATTGGTTCTGATTGTGAACGAATCTATACTCCTCAACAGTCTATATTTTATTTTCAATATGTTCCATCATTTTCATTAAACAATTGTTAAATTAATCATTACGAAGTCGCCAATGAATCTAGATTTAAACAACTTGTAAATTTTGAACAAAATATACATATTCTCTTTATTTTAGGTATTGTTACACTTGGTGCATTGTGTATGAGACAAGCAGGAGCTTTATTCTTATTGCGATTTTGACTTTTTGTTTTTATTAAATAAATATGTGTTATAAAACTTAAATTTTATTTTTGTTCTTCTGTATCAGCTAACTATGATGACCATGAATAGTTGATATTGTTGAATAGAAATAACGGGTGGCCCATGAAAAATGGCGGTCTCATTATTTACTCAATATCTTTTTTGCTCTTCATTGATTTGAACTGAACATTTTCCCAAAAGATTCAGCATTCAATTCTCTACAAACTCATG